>JAWZYT010004643.1:0-77500 GCA_034508575.1 Petrolisthes manimaculis
GAGGTATAGACAGTAGAATAATTACCATAATAAGCACCTTGAAATAAGGTCAGTCTTCCTGAGGGTTCCTTCTCTTAAGAAATGGTTTGCGTATACGTTGTGTTGGATAAGGAACAACACAGTATGAGGAGGAGCCTTATTAGTGACCACTTTTCGCTGTATACTTCTGTGTACACTCGTGATACATAATTTCTGACCAGAGTGTGAGGAGTAGAAAGCTTCGAATCGCCTGGTAGTGCTCATTTCACCACCCAGTATATGCACCTATAGAGGCTGAGTTCGAATGCAGGGTATGTGTATGTAAGTGTGTGTGTGTGTGTGTGGTGCCTGCCGTTCGTCTCTGGTCAGGGATTACGTATCATGAGTGTACTATAGTTAATTATGTTGCTTCTTGGTGTGTTATCATTACGTCTATTTCGTTTACAGTCTGTATTTGTCTCGTAATTACATATTCTCCATTCAACACTTATGGCTGGATCAGAAAGGTTTCCCATGTTGTGTGACAATTTTGTGTTGATAATTCTCGTGCAACTGAATCATCCAAACTATTCCAAGCAACAGAATACCATTATGTTTTGCTATTCTGGTCCTGTTTCCTAGCATACCTTGGAGGAATAATGACACTCCAAAGTACCAAAAAAGAATAATTAGTGTTATTGGGTAGGGTTATGTTCCGTGTGTGGGTTTTTTAGTCACTTTGGTTGGTTGGTGATATTAACTACTGAAGCGTACTACACCACATCTCCGCCCCCGCACTTTTTCCTGGTCACTTCCTTATCCTTACACTGGGAAAAACTATACGAGTGTTAAGGGAATAGTGGAAGGAGCGAAGGATTCCCTGACGTGTGACGGTGGCTAGTGACTGACGTGTTGATGAAACGTTGTGTTGCCCACCACTTATTACCGACGTGTGTGTGAGTGTGTGTATATATATATATATATATATATATATGTGTGTGTGTGTGTGTGTGTGTGTTTGCGTGTATATATGTTTCTGTGTGTGTGTGACAGAAAAAAAAAAGAATTTTCTGGTGTTGCAGGTAGCATAGATCTTGATGCCTACCAGTGTTTTCATACGATACCACAAGTAAAAGTTTAGTGTCAGTCACTGTGGCTGACACTATCAACATTGTAAACTTTAAAAAGTGTATATATTTTTTTATATGAGATGGCATGAATAACAATTTTTGTAACGCGTTGCGTGCCGTGACTGGTTAGTTAGTTAGTTAGGCAGCGGAAATATTTCAAACTCTCACTTTCGGTTTACACAAGAAAGACGTGGATTAATTTACGTAAAAGTTATTATGAGCAATTCAGTAAATTCGAGAAAACTTTCCTCTCAGGGTGAACATGTTTATTACAACAAAATTTGAAATAGCAATTGCCGACCTCTAGTCTTTTCCACCTACAAACACAATTTGCTTGGAACGCACTTACTAAAAACTTAATGAATAGCGGGACAAATAATACCTTCAAAACTTTGCTACAAAAACAAATTCCCTACATGTATACTAAGATTACATGTATACTACGATTATATGTATACTATTTAGAAGGAATCACCAGACCAGCTCAAATCTACAAAAAGTAACTCTTCCCTTATATTGATCTGTACCCCAGTGAAATAATAATAATAATAATAATAATAATAATAATAATATATAATCCCCCTTCAGTCTGATTGGGTGGACAGGCAACTAACTTCCTTCACCTTCACCCCCTCCGTCAGGTGTGGGAACCGTACACTTTTGTCAGCACTGGATTGTACCTTCTGTCCTTGTGTGTGTGTGTGTGTGTGTGTGTGTGAGAGAGAGAGAGAGAGAGAGAGAGAGAGAGAGAGAAGTTTTGATCAACATTGACAATCTTTTTGTGTGACTACTGTACCGGGTGCTTTGAAAAGATACCGTGTGTGTGTGTAATAATAATAATAATAATGTGCGTGTGTGTGTACATATGTATGCATGTGTGTGCGTGCATATGTATGTATATGTATGTGTGTGTGTGCGTGTATATGTATGTATATGTATGTATGTGTGTGTGTGTGTGTGTGTGTGTGATATGACACTGATTGACTCGACGTATCATTTCCACGCCGTGAAAAAAATCTCTGCCGTGTCATTTTCGGTGGCGTCCCTGCATGTTACTCGTCTCCTGCTACACTGCATCGGCTCCACAGTTTGCCTTCAAGGGTAATGATAGAACTGTAGGTGTGGGAAGGGCGGCAGTGGTGGTGGTGGTGTTTGGTGGTGGTGGTGTAAAAAAGTGTCGGTATGTAGGTGTGTGAAGTGGTGTTGATGGTGGTTTTGGTGTTGGTGTCAGTATGTTGTAGGTGTGTGAAGTGGTGGTGGTGTTGGTGTCAGTATGTTGTAGGTGTGTGAAGTGGTGGTGATAGTGGTAGCGGTGGTGGTTGAAGTGTCATTGTGGATGTATATTTGTGTTTCTGTGTTATGTATGTACAGTATAAGAGAGAGAGAGAGAGAGAGAGAGAGAGAGAGAGAGAGAGAGAGAGAGAGAGAGAGAGCGAAAGCAGTTGTATGAGAGGGAAAAAAAAGATAGGTAGGTTAGTCAAGGTCTCCCACTTTTTCCACTCGACATATCTTGTTGCTGACTTACCACACACACACACACACACACACACGCACACACACACACACACACACACACACACACACACACACACACACACACACACACACACACACACACATATATATATTTGAACTAGTGGAGGGTCCTAACATCAAGCTTTTTGGTTTGGTGAATTGAATATCATTTACTGAACTTCTTAACCTTTTTGGTAGCGACGGGGAAATATATTTAATAGGGTGTTGAAGCGCTTAATTAAACCTTTTTGTGAACAGTTTTATTGATAGATGATAATGTATGTCTGATGAGCTCATTGAAACACTTAACGTTTATTGGGAAACATTTTATTGACATCAACTTTCTTATCATCAACCAGGATCTATGCATCTTCGTATAAAGTTATAAACTACACGAAAGTATTTTTGATGGACTTGCCTTGTCATATGGAAAAGCGGAGCAGGTATTCGCAGTGATTATTTCTAAGAGAGAGAAGAGACCAGAGTGATAGATTTCTAAACAGGAAAGATTTCTATAGCAAGTGTTTGTACTGTATAACCAAGGTGTAATATAAGGAAGTAATTTAAGGATGCTTGGGGAGGTATTGCGGCCACTCCCTTGATAGTTTATACGTATCTATCTAAACTCACAAGCCTTGGACGCCAAACTATCGGAAAATATATAAATCCACACATACGACTTCACTACCAATACGTGCAGTGTTACGTGGAAACTTTCTGCAGAATATTATATGCAATATTTATGCATCATGCTTGAAATTTCGGTGATTATTTTTGGATAATGTGAACAGTGAACAGAATATATTGTCTATGTTGAAGATAGTTAGTTACCCCTGCTGAAACTGCTACTCAGGAGAAAACGGCGAAGAAAACAGAGCTGGGGGAACATGAAAATAGTGACAAGTGCAATAATACCTGCTGGTGCTCTGTGGTCGTGTCTTGTAGTGCTATAACAACATTAATGTAGATATTGTTCGATGTCTTTGATCAGTACTAAGGCTAAGTGCTAGACATTGAAGACATAGAAAAGACTGCGCCATAAAAAAAAATGTGACGTTCTGTTGTTGTTATCTGTGCCCCTCTTGGTTGCCTACAGTTAGTTGCACCTGTGGCACCCTTCCTTATACCAGGCACTGCAACTGTTACCTGGCCCCTTCAACGACAAACACCCATGGCTCTTAACTGATTCCCTTCACTCACCTGTAGTCATTCGTTCGTGCCGTGTGTGGGGCCTTTTGAAAAACTTGACCCCCTCATCTGGTACATTCACCGAGCCGAGCCCTGCATATCTGGCCCTATAACTCGACCCCCTAAACACCAGAGACACTCGGGTCGTTGAAAAAGGCCCGTATCACCAAGTCTACACCCCTCCCCACCCCCCAGGCACCATACCCCTACCTTACCCTGTGCCTCTAATGACGTGGCTTGACGTGGTGATCGCCCTCAACATGGCGAGTGTGTCTGTGTTGGTGTACGGGGCTGGGGTCGCCGTGAGATCCGGGGCCACATTGGGTGGGTTCATTCTGCTCCTCTACGTCTGTGTTATTCTCTACATCCTCTACAACTCCTCGCTCCTCCCACCCATACTCTGCACATCGTGAGTAGTAGAGAGAGAGAAAGAGAGAGAGAGAGAGAGAGAGAGAGAGAGAGAGAGAGATTGTTATTTTATGTTTGAGAGAGAGAGAGGTTGGTTTATTGTTATTTTATGTTAGAGAGAGAGAGAGAGAGAGAGAGAGAGAGAGAGAGAGAGAGTGGTTGGTTGGTTGTTATTTTATGTTGTTCTGCATACTAAAATAAACCATCACTCCTTCTTCGGACTTCAATATTGTGTGCCTTGTGAGTTTAAAAGGCGGGGAAAAGAGTGAAAGTATATACAGTGTCAATGAAAGTTGCAATAGAATGAAATATATAGTTGCCCAATGCGTGTGTGACAGAGAGAGAGAGAGAGAGAGAGAGAGAGAGAGAGAGAGAGAGAGAGAGAGAGAGAGAGAGAGAGAGCATCTATGAATTGGTACACAGATAAAAAAAACGGTATACTGATAGCTAGTTATTGTTATCACTGCAATATTATATAGACAGATGGAAAGAGTACAAAAAGATATTATAAAAGGTATAGAAACTAAGAGTACAAAGAAAACGGAATGGAGACGTGGGAAACGAGGCGTAACTGAAGTAGATTAACACATTCAAGGTCCCATTTCATTTTCACACACAGATCTCTCAGATGTGACTTATAATCTTTCATATTTTATATTAATTTTGTGGGATGATGGTGTTTCAGGCCCCCGTTGGTGCATTATATTTTCCATTAAAAGAGTAACGCTATTTGTTGTTGTCGAAATGCACAAGTTACATTATTTTATTTTTTATTTATTTTTTTTGCTAACTATAAGAGAAATTGTTGATCTCCATTAATGTGGTAACTAATTTTCATGTGTTATTAGGATATTTTGAGGGAATCTACAGCTGCTAACGACACATGTATCTTACCTCCTTATACAACAGTATTTATATTGTACTTAACTTGTAAGTGATAGATGATAATAATAATTACAGTAGGAGAGCTGTAAAAATACTCCTCCCTCTTCGATTCCTGAGCAATTCATTAAATATTTTGTTTACAAGAACGATGGATACAACACCCATAAGAATGTTCATATATATATATATGCTGCATGAAATATTGTATTGTATTAATAATTATATCACTTATAGGTTATTATAACTTTCTTCTACTTCAGTTTATTTATTTCCTCCAGCTAATGTATGTACAGTTGCCAAAAAAAGGTATTGCGACAACTATTGATACAACATTAAATATATTAATTTCCATAGTTATTTGTAGGAATTATAAGTATGTATTACAGAAGGATATATATATTTCCTTATATTTCCTTTAATGTACTATGGTTCAATATGTTGTAGTCGTCATTGGTGTATATTTGTATAGTTTGTAATTAATAGTGTGTTGTTATTTTAAGCCCTCGTCCCCTCCCCAGTATTAGGTATGTACAGTCGCGGTCAATAATAATCATCCACATATGGGTATCTCAAACAATTTACTGTCTAATGTTTTCACGTTCACATATAATTATGATGTTATTGTTTCAAGCAGTGCGTAGCTGCTTGTAGTAAATTAAAATATGGTAGTTAACCTATATATTGTAAAGTTTATCATCTAAGGAACAGAGGGAAGCTGTCAAACTCTTACGTGAGTTACCCCTATATATGGACGATTATAATATATGACCTAGACTGTAGTTTTATATCCATGCATTCATCTGGTCAACTTCTCGTTCATATAATTATCAATCACCAACACTCAGATATAATTTTTTTGGTCATCCATTGCTCCAGGTTACCTCAGGCATCACCAAATAAAGATCGGTCACCACACTTGTTTGTCGTCATCACATCCATCACCACCAACATGTCAAACCAATAAGTCACCACCACGTACACCAATACCTTCACCACTAACACCACTAACACCAAAACTTTCACCACTACACTCGTATTTTGTAATCACGGCATCATCATCATCATCATCATCATCACAATCTCACCACACTTGCTATACAGAATTCCTCTCACCACCACCACCACCACCACATCACTTCATTTTTCATCACCACCAACACCACATCACTTTTCATCACCACCACATCACATCACTTTTCATCACCACCAACACCACCACCACTTTCCACCAACAACACCGCACCACACCACTTTTCATCACCATTTCATCACCAACACCAACATCACCACTACCACAACATCACTTTTCATCATCACCACCAACACCACCACCACACCTGTCCTCACCACATTACCAGTCTTTCAACACCTGTCATCAGCGAAGGTGCAAGTGAGCGAGAAAATGCAAGAGTTCACGACAGAGAGAGAGAGAGAGAGAGAGAGAGAGAGAGAGAGAGAGAGAGAGAGAGAGAGAGAGAGAGAGAGAGAGAATCGAAATGTCCCACCCATCCCAAATTCTCATTATGTTTGTCCATCTTTTTTTTTTCCTCCAACATTTCCTATTGTAATTCCAAAAGAGTTATTATATATTATTATGAAGGGAAAACTAAATTAGATATTATACTATTTTATTATTATATTATACTATTTTATTATTATATTATACTATTTTATTATTATATTATACTATTTTATTATTATATTATACTATTTTATTATTATATTATACTATTTTATTATTATATTATACTATTTTATTATTATACTCTGTTTTCTTTACTCTCATCGTCGTCAATGTTATTAATTAATGGTTCTGTGTAATTAAATAAAATAGTGCTCGTATAAATTTAAATGTTGTATCGTCATCATCAGAGCAAATCATTAGTGTTATTTTTTTATTTTTTCGTGACCTTTAATATTAGCGTTAACGTTCCCAGGAGTGTTTGTTTGTTTGTGTTTTTGTTTGTTTGTTTGTGGAAAATGTAAATCAAGACAATTATTTTTTAAACATTAATTTCCTCCCTCGTGAAAAAAGGAAATAAAGACAATTTTTAAAAAAACTTAATTTCTTCCCTTGTGGAAAAACGGAATAAAGACAACTTTAAAACATCTGAAAAAAGTAAATAAAGACAATTTTAAAACATTAATTTCCACCCTCGTGAAAAAATTAAAAAGTAAAAATTAAAGAAAATTTTAAAACATTAATTTCCTCCCTTGTGAAGAAAGTAAAAATAAAGAAAATTCTAAAACATTAATTTCCTCCTCCTCCTCCTCCTCCTCCTCCTTTTAATTTCCACCCTCGTGAAAAAATTAAAAAGTAAAAATTAAAGAAAATTTTAAAACATTAATTTCCTCCCTTGTGAAGAAAGTAAAAATAAAGAAAATTCTAAAACATTAATTTCCTCCTCCTCCTCCTCCTCCTCCTCCTTCCTTCCTTCCTTCCACTCCTGCCACCTTCATTCACTTTTCTTTTTCCAAGCCATTTTCGTGTGTAATAATAAGTTGGAGAGCTGCGTGGGTACGAACGAACCCCTGACACGCTCCAATTCATTCAGCACTGATAGATTCGATTTATTTAACTTTTTGTCTGCGTCTGGTAATGAAGCAGGTTAATGAAGCAAGCCAACTACTCAGTCTTATTACGGTATCTTTTTTGTTATGCTCATAGGTCAGTACACTTTAAAGACGGCACAGGCTGTAATTTAATTTTCATGGACAAGTGTTATTTTAAAGCAATGTAAAAAGTAACATATAAAATGTTATATATATATATATATATATATATATATATATATATATATATATATATATATATATATATATATATATATATATATATATATATATATATATATATATATATACATATATATATATATATATATATATATATATATATATATATATATATATATATATATATATATATATATATATATATATATATATATATATATATATATATATATGCAGGCTGTAACAGAAGTGAATATATCTAATATTTTTTTTTTTCGTTTTCCTGTCTAATATATTGATGGCCTTTTGCGAAAATGTTCTCCAATTATCTTGCGTTTTCTCTTCCCCTCCCCTCCCCCTTCCACCCCAAACAACATAACAGATAGATAAGAAAGAACAAAACAAATTATTGAAAATGTAAGGAAAAATTAATAATTATAGCTTATTTTTGTGGAGGCCAATCATTATAATTGGTATAAGCAGCTTAAAATGTTGAAGGTAAATCACAGCATCATGCACTAGGTTATATTTACATTGAAAAAACATACAGACTTTCATACGTGGATAATCATACAAATACATACAGTCGCTGTCAAATATAATCATCCATATAGGGGTAACTCACGTATATAAGAGTTTGACAGCTTCCCTCTGTTCTTTAGATGATAAACCTTCCAATAAAATAATAGGTTAACCACCATATTGTAATTTAATACGAGCAGCTACACACTACTTAAAACAATAGCATTATATGTGAACGTGAAAACATTAGACAGTATATTGTTTGAGATACCCGTATGTGGATGATTATTATTGACCACGACTGTCCACCTGTATCCCCAAATCAGTCCTAATAAAGGGATATTAATTAACAACCCTGTAATCGTGTATAATATATAAAATTAGGAGGCTTCTGATTCCTCCTAACTATGCTAGAAAACAGACGACCCCAGTGGTACTAATACTGGATCTGTTTCGTGGCATAGTCTGGAGGAATCAGCAGAGTCCTTCCAAATCACCAACAAGAAATTCTGCCCTTATTTAATTAAAGGACCCTGTGATCGTGTATAATAAATATTGGAGGCTTCTGATTCCTCCTGACCATGCCACGAAACAAGCTCCTTCCTCACATACAAACACTTATATTTTACCTCTGTTGTTCTATCGTACCACTTTTTTTTCCTTATATTCGCTTCCTTCCTTAACTCTCTATGTCTCAGCTAAGATGGTGTCAGTACGTAGAATTATTTATCAAACAAACTATATACTGTACCACTTCCCATTTTCTACGACGCTCATTAAGGGGATGGTATACTTTTAAAAGATTGGAGCACATTGATTCCTCCAAAGTATGCCAGGAAACAGACCCAGATGAAAACAAAAATAATGGTATCCTGTTGCCTGGAATAGTATGGAGGAAACATTTGCTCCAGATTTACCAACAGTGTACTTCGGTTATTTGGTGTGTTAGTTAATATTTCGTCATTTCATACAATAATCGATTTCTGTTTTACAATTGTATTGCAGATGATTTAAGTATATTTTTAATTATATATATATTTTTGGGATGGTCATTATTTTTTGTTGTTGTTGATGATGATTTTTTTGTTTTTTTCTTCCAACCCTTTCTGTTTATTTATTTACTAAGAAAATAATGGTGCTTACTTACAATTGTGTTAATGCACATGGAGGTAAATGTATGTATATAATTATGTTTATCGCTGCATCTTCGGTACGTACAGTTGGACACATGAATGGGAGGTACAGCCCAAGTGAAAGATGGTCAATGGTGTGTTCCTTAGTGCCAAATAGGAGACATCAGGGGCAAAAGTCGGTATTGAGGATGGTGTGTGTGTGTGTGTGTGTGTTCCTTAGTGCCAAATAGGAGACATCAGGGGGCAGAAGTCAGTATTGAGGATGGTAATCAAAAGCAAGTACCTCATAATAGACACTGGTTACTCAAATGGGACAAGTATATTTCACCTGGGCTGTACCACCCATTCATGTGTCCAACTGTACTTTAACATGATACGGGGTGAGTGAGTCAGAGCTTTAGTCTATCTATATCTATAAATGTTACACCACCTTGACCTTATTATCTATGCTCCATCTTTACTCCATGCCTGGTGACCTGACCCAACACTCTCTCCATACAGGTTTGGGCACCCGCTGTTCAGGTCTAGTAAGGAGCGACGGAAGGCAAGGCTAAGGGATGCCCGCTCAGCCAAGTGTAATTCTGGTGACTCCGGTGATTCTGGCATCGAGGTAAGACAATAAATACTTTTACTAAGGCCCGTAGTTATAAAAAAATTTATTAGGGACCCTAACTGGAGCTCTATGAATCCCCCAAAACTACTTCGGGCAACAGATTCCCTATTAGAAATACTGAAGGGTTCTGTGGCCTGGATTATTTTGGAGGATTCACAGAGCTCCAATAAGGACCCTCAATTTTTTTTTATAAACTACGGGCCATAGTCTTTTATTTCCAGGTGTCATGTAAACTCTCTATCTACCATTCAAAACATGTGGTACTATAGTATGTGATTCCCCTCTATATATTCTTTGGGTTACATCCCTTTAAGTAGGTGAGTAAGTAGGCAACTTCGACATTTCACTTTCTCTTGACGTGTGTGTGTGTGTGTGTGTGTGTGTGTGTGTGTGTGTGTGTGTGTGTGTGTGTTTGTGTTTCAACCTCCTCTCTTACTTTTTCGTGAGTCATGTCGAGTCTCTCTCTAATCTGAACGTGTTAAGTAAAGTTAGTTCAGTCTAGTAAGTCAAGTCTCTTTTAAACTGGACGTGTAAGTAGAGTTAGTTCAGTCTATCACGTCTAATCTTTTTTAAACTCTCCTTTCCTGTTTCAAACGTGTGTAGTAAACTCAATTTGGCCTGTTACCTTCATTAATGGGGGTGGGGGGGGGGGGGTGCCGGATTAGGGGGACAGGCTTGGTTTGGGTAGAAATTTTGTCCCCTATTCCCGAATACGACTAACATCCCCCCCTTTCAAGCCTGTCCCCCTACTCCCTAACCCCTGACCCAAGCCTGTCCCCTACTCCCGTACCCCCTAACCCCCCCCAAAGCATGTACCCCTATTCCCGCACCCCCTTAAGCTAGTGTAAATCACGTCAACTCTTTACTTCCATTTCACTTCAACTTTTAGATAATATAATATTGTATGGAGTTATTTTATCCTTTCATCACCTTTATTTACACGTCACTTGAGCTCATAAAATCCCCTTCCCCTGTATAGACCTGTATGCGAATAACATCAGACCTTCACCTTGTTGTTTATACTATAGGTGAGTCAGGTTAGTCGCATCATCTATCCACATTCAAAGTTTAGGAGTATATGATAAATAATGTTTTGTTTTGTTTTGTGAAAGAAGCCTCGGGAGAAGGTATAGTGAGACTTTTGTTTGCTCTTCAACTTATTTTTTAGACATTCCTTCAACTAACTAATTACTTACTTACTCTTTTTTTGATGTTGACAGTGTTTATGTAACGTTAATTAAGAAGAGTTAAGTTAAGGGGATAGGCTAGGTTATATACTTTTGGTACCATACATTGGAGCGCCGTGATTCCTCCAAAGTATAACTAGAAACAGGACCAAAAAATTAGCCAAAATAATAGTGGCCTGTTGCCTGCCTGGATTTGTAGTTTGGAGGAATCGTTTGCTCCAGATTCATCAAGAGTGTACAGTCGGTAGCATAAGTTCGTTTCATTTCCACCTGTGTGTGTATTAACTATATAGTGATGTTGTTGTAATACAATTTTAAGGCAGAGATGATAGATATATATAGTTCTCATATGGTAAATTATGCATGTTATTGGAATAAAAACTGCATGGTTCAGAATGCAACTATCTGGTCATATTAGCATTATGAAGTACATACATACATGAAATGGACGCGAATTTATGCTGCCGACTGTACGACCCCCTTAATTAAATCTCAGCATTGTGGTGAAATATTTTAGAAGGAAGAGAGAGACGCATAGAGGGAAACTGAGACGGGGTAAAGAGGTTGTGGTGAAAGACAATTAAGGGGAGAGAGTATACTTTTGATAGATTGGAGTGCCTTGATTCCTCCAAAGTATGCCAAGAAACAGACCCAGATGAAGAAAAATAATGGTATCCTGTTGTTGCCTGGAATAGTTTGGAGGAATCATAATCTCCAAAAATGTCAAAACTATACCCTCCCCTTAAGGCTATAGTGAATATATTTGACATTTGGGGTGAGACACTTTAAGGCGGACTCAGTAAACCGGGGAGAGAGAGAGAGAGAGAGAGAGAGAGAGAGAGAGAGAGAGAGAGAGAGAGAGAGAGAGAGAGAGAGAAAGGGAAGGGAGGGAGAGGAGATAAGGAGATTAAAATGAAAGATAATGCATGTTGGGGTTGATGAGAGGGGAATCTGTCTGAGTTTACCCTGCAAGGGGAAAGTTGTATAGTATAAGTATTGATTAGTGTTAGAACATGAGCAAGTGGCCAAGTGTTTTACTCTCCTTAGGCTATATACATACATCTTCTAGCCATCTTAAGGGACCCTGTGCTGTAGTCTGAATATTGGAGATAAATGGGTCCTACATATATTGCTACGAAACACCAACTACTGTACGTAAAGTCATGGTCTAATGTACTGCAACCTGGTGAATAAAAACGAGCTATTTGAGTTAATTTTATGAACCAAAATTGCACACACCAACAGCTATAGTTTCGGATCATTTTTCGAAGCCATCTCATTGGAAGGTGTTGCAGTACATTAGACCATGACTTTACTACATGTACAGTATATGGAAGGAGCTTGTTTTGTAGCATGGTCAGGAGGAATCAGAAGCCTCCACTTTTCATACAAGATTATAGGGTCCTTAAGGGGGTGCGGGAATAGGGGGACAGGCTTGGGGAAATTAGGGAGTTTTGGTGAGTGAAGGTTTAAGGGGGACAGCCTTGGTTTGGGGTGAGTTAGGGGGGTGCAGGAATAGGGAACAGACCTTCTAACCACCCCAAGCCTGTCCCCTTTATTCCAGCACCCCCCAGTCCCCCCTCACAAGCCTGTCCCTTACTCCCGCACCCCCTGTGATGTAGTCATTAAATTGGAGGTAAACGAGCCCTTCAAAACACACCCATGAAACACCAAATAAAATAAGACACCAAAAAAGAAAAAAAAAACAAGATTATTATCAGAGGAAATATATAACCTATAGAGTAAGAAGGAAGGAAGGGAAGGGTCCGTGATCTACCTTGGCTGCTGGGGGATTATTACAGGGCATCAATATGGAAAGGCTGAGGGCCCAGGATTATTCTGGTGAGGGGGAATTATATAGTGAGGGACTGCTGGAGGGATAGGCACGAGACACGAGGTACGGAAAGAGGGAAGGAAGGATGGAAGGTTGGTAGGTAGATAGGTAGGTGGGTAGGAAGGAAGGGAGGAAGGAAGGTAGATAGGTAGGTAGGTAGGTAGGAAGGAAGGAAGGAAGGAAGGAAGGAAGTAAGGTAGCTATAGGGGGATTTCGAGTGATGGGGTGAGAGAAGGAAAATATTTAAGAGGGGAGAAAGTGGGAAACGGAGCTACACACACACACACACACAAACACACACACACGCACACAAGGAAATAAATGAGTGATATATATGATTATACTACTGAGACAGAGAGAGAGAGATGGGGTGAGGAAATAAATGAGTGATATATATACATACTACTGAGAGAGAGAGAGAGAGAGAGAGAGAGAGAGAGAGAGAGAGAGAGAGAGAGAGAGAAAGAAAGAGAGAGAGAGAGCAGATGGAGGAAAGTTGGTCAATAAATAATAATCACAGTGGGATAAAATACTTCCAAGAGAACGTGGACAGAATTGAATAGAGTGGGAAAGAGAAGAGAGGATAAAGGAGGGATGAAAGGAAGAGGAGAAGGAAAAGTAGGTGAAATGATAAAAAAAGATAAATAGCGGAAGGAAGGAGAGAGAAGACGAGGAGAACTTTAATTAAGAAGATTTGAATGAAAGAAAAGACTAAAAAAATAGAGAGAATAATTTGGAGGGAATAAAGTGATAGAGAAGGATTACAGAGGTATTATTATTATTATTATTATTATTATTATTATTATTATTATTATTATTATTATTGTTATTATTATTATTATTATTATTATTATTATTATTATTATTATTATTATTATTATTATTATTATTATTATTATTATTATTGTTATTATTATTATTATTATTATTATTATTATTATTATTATTATTATTATTATTATTATTATTATGAGGGAAATACGGAGGGGTGAGGAAAATGAGAGATGAAGAATATAAATGAGATAAAGCAGAGAAGTGGAGAAGAAGAAGAAGGAAGGAGAGATGGAAGAGAGAGGAAAGAGAGTGGAGAAGAAGGAAGGATAAAGATGGGGAATAGAAAAGAAACGATGATAATTTTGTGAAGTAGTCAGAAAATTGGAGGTAAACGAGTCCTTCAAATATTGCCACGAAACACCACCTATAGGGAAGGAGCTTGTTTCGTGGCATGGTCAGGAGGAATCAGAAGCCTCCAATTTTCATACACGATCACAGGGTCCGTACAGGAAAATTGAGAGTGTAATTATGATGATAAGTATTTTTTTTTTTTTCTTTTTTTTATTCACTTCCTCTTTATCATTTCTCACTCGTCTATTTTTGTATTTCTTTATGTCTATTTGTTTGTTCCTTCCTCATTTTCTTGCTTGTTCCTCATTGCCTATCATTACTTTCCCCCTTCCCTCATTACTACTCCCTCCCCTCATTACCTACCCCTCATTACATCCCACCCCTCTCATTACCTCACCATCCCTCATTACTACTCCCTCCCTCATTACTACTCCCTCCCTCCGTACATCCTCCCCTTCTCATTTCTTTCCCCCTTCTCTTTTCCTCACCATCCCTCATTACTTCCTCCCCCTTCTCATTTCCTTCTCCCTCATTACTTCCTCAACTCTCCTCATTTCCTCACCCCTCATTTCCTTCCCCTCCTCATTACGTTCTCCCCCTTCTCATTTCCTCATTTACTTTCCTCACCTTTCAGTCTGTTTTCCTCCCCAAGGCTTCTTACTCGTATTTTTCATTCTTATTACCCTCACTCACTTTAAGGTCTTTGCCTCATTTCTGTGTGTGTGTGTGTGTGTGTGTGTGTGTGTGAATATATGTTTGTATGTGTGTGTGTGTGTTCCTTCCTTCCTCCCTTGCCTCCCCAACCAACCCCTCACATTTCCCCTCTCTGGTTCTGTGTTGATATAATTTCTATTGTGGCTGTTAGAAAGGGGAAGGAAGGAGAGAGAGAGAGAGAGAGAGAGAGAGAGAGAGAGAGAGAGAGAGAGAGAGAGAGAGAGAGAGAGAGAGACAGACAGACAGACAGACAGACAGACAGGACGAATTCCCATGTTTGTTTTGAGTTATTGGGAAAATATGAATAGACAATAATAATAATATGAAAATAATAAGGAAAATCGGTGTTTATTTTTTTTTTGAGAGATGTTCGTTTCCATCACATCAATCCATTATATGTTTTTTTTTAGTTAAGGGGGTGCGGGAATAGGGGGACAATCTTGGTAGGGGGGGTTAGGTGTGGGGGGTGCTGGAGTAAGGGGACTAGCTTGGGTGGGGGGTGGGGTTGAGGGGGGGTTGCGAGAATAGGGGAAGTATGAATATAATTGGAAGAAAAGTAAGAAAATAAAATGAAATAAAAGGAAATATTGAGACGGTATGAATATAAAATGAAAATAAAATGAAAACAACAACAGCAACATCTCACCTCTCCCCCCCCTTCCCTCCTCTCCCCCCCTCCCAATCCAGCTGGTGACCGGGCCTGGACATGTGACCTCGCTTGACCTGACCTCGCCCCCTCCTGACCTCTATTCTGGCAGTTACGGCGACCCTACCTGTGTTGTGGTGAGTACATACATACATATACAGTACACGGTTGGCTCAGTTCAGTTGACCTTTCCTGCCTCAGTGACCTTCTGACCTCGGGAATTGATTTTTTATTTTTATTTTTATTTTCTCTCTGGAATTGATTTTAATTTTCCCTCTGGTATTGATTTTTTTTTTTTTTTTTTCCTCTCATCGTGTCCATGTTACACCTCGTCAAATTCAAAATCAATACGTGGATCTCTGGTGGTGGTGAATTATTATTAGTAGTATTGTTATTATTATTGTTGTTATTATTATTGTTATTATTATTATTATTATTATTATTATTATTATTATTGTTGTTGTTGTTGTTGTTGTTGTTGTTATTATTCTCCCATTTTCCCTCACTTTCTCACAATTGTATCGTATTTTTGTATTGCCTATCATTATGTTAACTAACTATGTCTTGTATTATGTCGACAAAATCAACCTTCTCATTCCCTCCTCACTGATCGCTTTCTTTCATCCTTGTCTCTTTAATTATTCTCTCCGCGTCTCGTGTTTTGCTGAGATAGTGAAATGAGTGAGTGAGTGAGTGACGGTCCCTCCCTTCAAACATAGATTATCACTTTGGTATCTATTATTTTGTATTTTGTTTGTATGCGTTTTATACAGTAATTTTTTGCTTCTTCTTTTTCGGTTTTAGGATATTTGTTAGTTTTATATTGTTATATCTGTTTTTTTGTTTTTGTTTTTACCTTTGTATCTTTATATTCAGATTTTATTATTTTTTCCCATGTTCCTGTTTGATACACAGATGTTATTTAATAAGAAGGAAAAGGAAAATTGCTTATATGTTTTTTTTTTAACTACATGTCACGGAGATTAATTAATATAGGTTCGGCTCTTCTGGTAAGTCGTTCCTCTGGGAAATTTATCAGATGCAAGACTATTCCTCGTTAATCTAACTCATCACCACGCAAAGGAAAGAATTACCCTCGTAAAATACCCTCGTAATATCTTCCTTCAGGTTATTTCGGATCGTTCGTATCGTGAAAAATATATGATGGTGTTGCTTGGATACTTAGACCCATGAAGTGTATAGTGTCAGTATCACCTGGTGTACTGGTGTTCGTTCCCCTGGCAGGTCTACCAGGGTCCAGAGTTCGAAAAAGTGAGTATTCTAAACCTCTCTCAACACTGAGAATGGGTTGGAAAATTCACTTGTTCGAACTCTGTCTAGTTGCTCTCCAACACTCCTTGGACTCTGGTCCAGTACTATCAGCCATGGCTATACTTGACAATATTGTCTCACTTGTAAATTTTGTTCCCCTTGGTAGTTGTTTGTTGTTTTGTTGTTTGTCCCCCGTGGTAGCCCTGTCCCCCTGGTAGCGTTATTACCTTAGACATTTTGTTCCTCCATTAGCCTTGTCATCCAGGAAGGCAATCTCGTCCCCCTGGAAATCTGTGAGTTGTACAAGTTGTGGGCCTGTGGCGAGTCTTGCAGGTCTCTGGGGATGGTTAGGAATGGGAGGGATGAGAGAGAAGTGGAAGGGAATTAAGGGGAGCAACCTTGTGTGGTCAAATTGGAGTCAATGTAGACCTCCAAACTCAGCTATGAAACACATCCCCTGTATAATTCCATATGGAGGGGTTCTGTTTCCTGGCATCGTTTGCAGGAATCAGTAGCCTTCCAATTTCTCATAATTGGTTACTCCCCCTAAGGAACTGGACTTGACGTAGGAATAATTATGTGGAAAGCGAATGGAAGGAAAGGGAAGGAAAGTTAAATTATTGACGACCCAAAAATAGTGAAATGGATTAGAAGGATACATAGGGGAATTAAAGAGGGGTAAGAAAGAAGGTGAGGAGGGAAAGAGAGGAACTGGCAAAAATAGGAAAGTGATAAGAAAGAGGGAGTATAGATAGAGCTTATTTCACGACGGTCGAAGCCACACAAAAAGATTTTCCACTCACAATTTTACCCAAGAAAAGAAGCGAAAGGGAAGTAAAGTATTATCCTCCCACCGACACTATTTACGAGAAAATAAAATCTGTCTTCACACACACACACACAACACACACACACACACACACACACACAACACACACACACACACACACACACACACACACACACACACACACACACACATACACAACGCAGCACAACACAACACACACACGCACACACACACCACACCACATCACACACAACACAACACAACACACACACACACACACACACACACACACCACACCACACACACAACACACACACACACACACACACACACACACACACACACACACAACACAACACAACACAACACACACACATACACACATATTGTATTCAAGAACTCTCAAATCTTTCTGGCGCAGTGCTATACTTTTATTTAACCTTTCCTTCTCGTCCTGTTATTGATAAACTTATACCCCGTCTATATATTTTTAGAAACCTTTATCACATGTATAAGGAGTCGTCGTTATTATTATTATTATTGTTTTCTTTTTGTTTTTATCAGGATCGTCAATTGTAACGAAGTATCAAAGTGAAAATCCCTTCATCCGTGTTAAGAATACTGCATGGAACCCATTCTTTGAAAAGGTTATAGTAGTCAGCGTGGTGTAGAAAGTGGGCGTAACAGCTAGAGGAGCAAAAATTAATATGTCAGAGAGATAAAAAAATGGACTGAATGGACTGGAAATATGGTTGGAATTGGGTCACAGCCAAGGGTAGATAAAAGGAACTGTATTGTAGGTCTAGTAATTCGACTGTAGCTAAAATATATTTCAAGAACACCAAGGTCCTAGAACAACACACTCTCTGAAAGTAACTGGTAATCTGGATGATGCATTGATCTTTTACCCCATGTAGTATGATGAAAAGTTTGACAAAGATGAGTACCACGGCTAAGTACCATTACAGTCCCTTCCCATAACCCCTCATCCAGTCCCCTTCTTCTCCCTCATCCAATCCCCTCCCCTAACCCCTCATCCAGTCCCCTTCTTCCCCCTCATCCAATCCATTCACCCTCATCCAATCCCCTCCCCTAACCCCTCATCCAGTTCCCTTCCCTAACCTAATAAGTATACGGCTTTGGTTGAAGCGTTGCACAGTCCATCAATAATTATTCACCAACGAACTCATTCCAATGGAGATCTTTTTTTGTGCATTTATTGACTGTCTCTAGGAATTCGTAGCACACCTGGATACATATTATATAGTGATCGTGACTGTATGTACTTTGTTTTATTCTGGTGGTAGATCAGAGAGACACAAAATAATAACAATATGAAATCCTGTATCAATATCTAGCTTTCACAACCTCAGTTTCACGACACATACAAAATATCCCCCAAAAATCTGGAATCTCCGAAGTGGTATACATGTACAGTTGAGCAAGTAAAAAGTGCAAGAAAAATATGGCTGTATGTGGCAACGTCTTCACAACCACTCAAAGTTCAGCCAATCCCATTCCACCACACATTTGTTCTGGATTCCTATACTCTGTTCAAAACTTGTGTTCCATTTTCCTCTATCTATCTGTCTCTATTTCTGTCTATATCTTTCTATCTATATCTATTTCTATCTATATTTTTCTATCTATCGCTATCTGTCTCTATTTCTATCTATCTCTTATCTGTCTATCTATCTATCTATCTATCTATTTCTATCTATCTAAGCATAAGAGGCCAGCGGAACACAAGTTTTGAACAGACTATAGTGATTCATTCATAAAGATACAACAGAAAGATATGACAGAAAACTACTAGATGTTGCCATATTATACAGGCATATTTTTCTTGCACTTTCTACTTGCTCAGGGAAGGTCCGATGCTCTGAACTGTAAATGTGGGCTGCCCGGAAAAATATTCACCGGACCACTCGCTCTTTCTTCGTTTCCTTCGCTCCAGCATCGGAAACACATTTGGTTTACGTACCTCGGAGCTCCGGTGGTGACGCAAGTTTTTCACACCCAAACCCATCATTTTTCTTTTCGCATTTTTTCCTTCTTGCATTTTCGCTCTATATTTCTCTCCCCACCTATATATATACCCTTTATACAACTTATTTTGATCTATTTCTTGCTTTGTCTATCTTCCCTTTATTTCAGTTTGTCTTCCCTTTCCTCTTCTATCCTCGTAGTGTGGTATTTATTCCATGCAAACCTATGGATAATACTTTAAGGATTTGAACACCTCTTTGAACCCATAATAATTCCTTGCTCTCTTCATCTGTTTACCCTTTCCTTCATTTTCCTCGCTGCTTACTGACAGTCTAACCTGCATGTGTGTCTTAACCTCCCTATGGTTACCAAGGTCTTTCTGCCCTTTTATAATCAAACCTTTCCTATAATTCCCTTTCACCGCTGCTGTCAGAGTTCAGTTTAATCACTTGACATGCTGTGTAGGTTATAAATACACATACAGCAGCTAGGCATAGGAGGGGAAGCGGGGAGACAGACAGATAGACACGTAAAATAAGTGAACAAACTACACCCCTTCCTTACACTTATAGACACGTGACACCTCGCCTCCAAGTGTGTTATGATGACTGTATGTGAGGAATTAGCGTGATGGATTTAATTAAGGAGGAAGTACAGTGTTGGCAAATATGGAGCAACCGAGTCCTCAAAACTATGCCAGGAAACGAACGGGACCCGAAGAACAAATTTAATGGCGTTCTGTTGCTTGGAATAGTTTGGAGGATATAGCTGCATCCAAATTTACCAACACCAAACTTCTCCCCCCTTTAATACACACACACCTTGTATATAAATTGCCATCAGTAATTAGATCATGAAAAGAACCGCTGTCTTAATTACCACGAACGTTTTTGTTTTTGTTTGTACCGTGAGAGAACTGGACCGAAGCGAAGAAGAAAAGAAATGATCACTAGGTTATTATAATTATACACTTCGATGTTTACATATTACATACTATTTATTATATTATACAGAGCAAAGTTTAGTAGAGTTCGTGTTAAGATATATTGAAGAGTAGAGAAGAGTTGGTATATATATATATATATATATATATATATATATATATATATATATATATATATATATATATATATATATTTTTTTTATTTTTTATTTTTTTTTTAAATTATAGTAAGGAATACAAGAATGGTAGAAGGGTACAGTCAGAGGAAGAAGTCATAAAATTATACAGTATATTCTTGGTCACTATATAGAGGTGAATTGGTTTGAAGTTTTACCAATAGTTTGTTGTATGTGTGTGTAGTTTTTTTTTATTTGTGTGTGCGTGTAAAGTCTCCCTCCCAATTGCATCACAAGCGGTGTGTGTGTGTGTGTATGTGTGTGTGTGGGGGGGGGGGTGACAGGTGTGGTGGTGTCAGCAGAAAGGTGTAACAGGTGTAGGAAGGTTTGACAGGTGAGGAAAAATAATATACAGAAGAGAGAAAAAAGGTAGGATGAAAGATGTTTGTTTTGTTTTGAAAGATGTAGAAAAAAGAAAAGAAATTGATTGGAAGATAGAGAAAGATTGGGAGGAGGAGAAGAGGAATGGAAAGAGAGGAAAAGAAAGTTGAGGAGAGAGAGAGAGAGTGAGAGAGAGAGAGAGAGAGAGAGAGAGAGAGAGAGAGAGAGAGAGAGAGAGAGAGAAGAGAAGAGAGGGACGTTGGAGAAGTGAAACTGTTGGGAAATAATCTTGAAAAAATATGTTGGGAAAGAGAGACGAGAAAGGGAATGTAGGAAGAGGAAAAGGTGGGAAGGGAAAAAGAGAGGAAGCGAAGAATAAGGAAGATTTTTGAGGTGGAAAGAAGATGAAGAAGGGAGGAAGAGAGAAGGAGGAGAGACGGAAAATAAGGGTAAAAGGGAGGGGGAAAGAGAGGGAAAGGATAGAGAGAAGGGTAGTGGAGAGAGATAGAAGTGAGGGAAGGAGTATAGAGGTAAATGAAGAAGAGAGGGGAGATAAAGAGATAACGAATAAAGGGAGTAGAGGGAAGAGTAAGGTAAAAAGTGAAGGAAGGGAGGGGAGAGAAAAGAGATGATTAATAAAGGGAGGAAAGGAGGGAAGAGTAAGGTAAAAACTGAAGGAAGGGAGGGGAAGGTAAGGAAGAAGGAAGGGAGGGGAAGGTAAGGAAGAGGGAAGAGGAAGGGAGGGGAAGGTAAGGAAGAAGGAAGGGAGGGGAAGGTAAGGAAGAGGAAGGGAGGGGAAGGTAAGGAAGAGGGAAGGGAGGGGAAGGTAAGGAAGAAGGAAGGGAGGGAAGGTAAGGAAGAGGGAAGAGGAAGGGAGGGGAAGGTAAGGAAGAGGGAAGAGGAAGGGAGGGGAAGGTAAGGAAGAGGAAGGGAGGGGAAGATAAGGAAGAAGGAAGGGAGGGGAAGGTAAGGAAGAGGAAGGGAGGGGAAGGTAAGGAAGAGGGAAGGGAGGGGAAGGTAAGGAAGAAGGAAGGGAGGGGAAGGTAAGCAAGAAGGAAGGGAGGGGAAGGTAAGGAAGAAGGAAGGGAGGGGAAGGTAAGGAAGAGGGAAGCTACTTACCTGTTGACAGTTTAGCGGCCGTTGGACCACGGCATCCGCTTTCACACCTTAACCCCCCTCACCCCCTCACCCCCTCACCAGGTCCCCTCACCCCCTCATATCATCATTAAATCCCCTCATCACTCATGTTCTCTTTAAACCCCCTCACCCCTCATAACAATAATGTATCCCCTCACTCCTCACCCCTCATCCCACCAGGTCCCCTCACCCTTCATATTATCAGTACCTCCCTCACCCTTCACGATATTAATACACCCCCTTTTCCCTCTTCTTCCCTCGCCCTTCATGACATTACTCAACTCCACCCCCCTCCCCCCATCATCACCTCTCATGACGCCATAACACTCCCTCATCCCTCTCCCCTTACCTCCCTCCCCTCTCCCCTCACCTCACTTCTCTCATGATATCAGAGTTACCCTCCCCCCGTCACCCTTCCTTACCCCCATCTTTTTTTTTCTACCCTATCTAATTTTTTTTCTTATCCCATCTATATTTTTTCGTACTCATCTATATTTTTTCTTACTCATCTATTTTTTTTTTTATCTCATCTATATTTTTTCTTACCCCATCTATATTTTTTCTTATCCCATCTATATTTTTTCTTATCCCCATCTATATTTTTTCTTATCCCATCTATATTTTTTCTTATCCCATCTATTTTTTTCTTTCTCTCTCCTCCTCCTCCTCTTCCTCACCTGCCATGCACTCCTCCCCAACCCTAGATCATGACCCCAAACCCACCCCACCATACCCCACCCTCCACCACCCCCACTCTTCCATTCTATTCAACCCCCTCCTCTACCGTCTGTCTCACCCCCTCCCACCCCCACCCACCCTTCCATTCTATTCAACCCCCCCCCCCTCCCATCTCTCTCCCCCCATCCCCACCACCTACCCCTACACCCCCCCCCCCCCTACCTACCCGAGGCTCCAACGAACGACCCACCAAAATCACTTTTAATCTCTGAAGAGGAGGTACAGTGGGTTCCTTTTGGCCCTCAAGAAAAATACACAGACTTCCTCTCTCTCTCTCTCTCTCTCTCTCTCTCTCTCTCTCTCTCTCTCTCTCTCTCTCTCTCTCTCTCTCTCTCTCTCTCTCTCTCTCTCTCTCTCTCTGTGTTTGTGTGTGTGTGTGTGGACTGAATATTATGTGTGTGTGTGCTCTTGGACTGATTTTTTTTTTTTTTTTTTTTTTTTTTTTTTTTTGTGTGTGTATTGCTTCGACTGAATTTTATGTGTGTGTGCTCTTGGACTTAATTTTTTTTTTTGTGTGTGTGTATGTTTCGACTGAATTTATGTGTGTGTGTGCTTGGACTGAATTTTTTTTTTTGTGTGTGTGTGTGTGCTTCGACTGAATATTATGTGTATGTATGTGTGTGTGTGTGGACTGATTTTGTAGGGGTGTGTTATCTTGATGTGTAAGTATAATCCCGAGTGAAAGCAAGGTGAGGTTTGAATAAATACAGAAAATAGGGAAGATAAAGTTGTAGGAGACTATAATTAAGGTAATGTGTGGAGACCAGGAAGATGAATGGTGGAAGTGATAGGGATTTTTTAAAGTACTTGAATGGGGATGAACTAAGGGGAGTCGTAAACACTTGAATGGGGAGGGTTTTAGGGAGGCCATACACGAGGACGTGAATGGAGGTAATGGGGAAGCCTTATAGGACGTGAATGGGGATGGTGGTGGGGTGCATGGGGATATATGAATGGGATTGAATTGTTCTGTTCTTATGGGAGTACTGTAGTGTCCAAATCTATCTTCTCTTTTTACTTTTTAATTCCTTTACTTTTCAATCTCTGTGACATGACATCTTCAAGCCAGTGTGTGTGTGTGTGTGTGTGTGTGTGTGTGTGTGTGTGTGTGTGTGTGTGTGAGGTTTGTTTACATCTCTCAGGGTGTTCCTAATCCCATTTTTATCCTCTCTATTTTGTTTGTTTGTTTGGTTGGTGTTGTGGTGTGTGGGGCGAAGGGGAAGTGCAAAAGGCATGAAGCTTGTTATATAGTTCCTCTCGCCATCTATAATATAATTCTTATTATATAAATATTATTATTTTATTTTTTTTATTTTTTTTTTGCGAGCCAGCCCCTCATCCACTTCCGTCCCCCTTTGTAGTTTGCGTATAGGAAGCCATGATCTTTACTGTATACTGACCCAGCTAGGGCTTCCAACCTCCTCCCGAGTTGTGGTTATACTTAATGTGTTGTGGACCTTCTGAATGTGGCAGTGGTGGTGGTGGTGGGTGGGTTACTGTACAGGTAGAGGCATTCTTTGTCACGTGTAGGCCTAACCTAAGCCTATATGTGTGTGTGTGTGTGTCAGAGAGAGAGTGTGTGTGTGTGTCTCAGTTTGTGTGTGTGTGTCTCAGTGTGTGTGTGGGCTTTAGTGTCTTTTTGTGTTTGTGTCAGTGTGTGTGTGTAACGTAAATTGGTTATGTATATGTATGTCTGATGTGCACTGTGTTGTAGGTGTATATACGTGTGTACAGTATACAATATGTGTGCTTATCCTAGATGTATGTGTGTGTGTTTATCCAAGATGTATGTGTATGTGTGTGTGTTTATCCTAGATGTGTGTGTATGTGTGTGTGTTTATCCTAGATGTGTGTGTATGTGTGCGTGTGTTTATTTTTCATACACGTTCCTACGCCTGTATAAACACAAGCAGGACAAAATAAGCCTTGGTGAAATAACACGAGTGACATTTTCTGCTTGAACTGTTTTGGTGATGTTTGTTGTGACTGTGGATATATTATGTATGTTGTTCGATTGTAAGTTTGTTTGTGTGTGTGTGTGTGTGTGTTTGTGTAATTTTTTGTATATGTGTATGTGTGTTTATGTGTGTGTTATTTTTTGTATGTGTGTGTGTGTGTGTATGTGGGTTTGATTTGTATGTGTTTTTTTTTTGTGTGTGTGTATGTGTGTTAATTTTTTGTATGTGTATGTGTTTTTTGTATGTGTGTGTATATGTTTTTTTTATATGTATGTGTGTGTGTGTTTTTGTATATGTGTGTATGTGGGTTTGATTTGTATGTGTTTTTTTTTTTTTTGTATGTGTGTGTGTGTTTTATTTTTATTGTGTATGTGTGTGTGTATATGTGTCTGACCTATCCATGGTGGTGTGTATTTGCAGATTAACATTGTGGACAGAACTTGCAATGTATAAAATATAAGTTGCAAAAATTTGACATTAGTTATTTTTTTCTATACCTCAACCTATTGGCCTTACAGTATGTAGTTTATTTACGTCGTTGTTTTTTTTTTTTGTTATTCTCTCACTCAAGACCAATAGACTAGATAGATACTATATATATATATTTATTTTATTGGTCCTGCTCTCACCCTTCTACATGAGACGCCTTCCATGGAATAAAATCGCTTGTAATGGCTCTTTATAGTTAGTTTTTTCTTACCTCTGCTAAAATTAGTTGTTCTCTCGTTCTGTCTACTATAATTTAATGGCATGATGAATAACATGGAATAATATCGATTGTAATGGTTCTTTATAGTTAGTTTTTTTTATATCTCTGTTAAAATTAGTTGTTCTCTCGTTCTATCTACTCTATTTTTATGTCATGAAGAATATTATTATTATTTATTCTCTTGGTTGTTTTTGTTGTCATACGTGTCCCAGGGAAAATTATGGGGGGGAATGAAGTTTTGTGTTGGTAATTCTAGAGCAACTGAATCCTCCAAACTATTCCAGGCAACAGGATACCATTATTTTTCTTCATCTGGGTCTGTTTCCTGTCTGGCATACTTTGGAGGAATCAAGGCACTCCAACCTATCAAAAATATACTCTCCCCTTAAGGTAGAGGTACTGGTGGTGTATGATGGTGTGTGTGTGTGAGAAATATATAGAATCCCCACTAGACAGACAGACAGACGCTCTTCGTAAATCCTTTAATTATACGGAGGAGGAAGCATGGTGGTGGTGATGATGGCTGGTGGCTTGGTGACGTCAGACCCACACACCTATATACCTCACCTATATACCTCACCTCACCGCTTTGTTCACACCACGGTAATTAGACACAAGGCGGATTTAGTGGTAATAAACACACGCCCACACACACGCCTTCCTTCCTTACTTACCATCCCACCACCATCTCCCCTCTTTAGTAGCATATTATTATTATTATTGTTATCATCATTATTATTATTATTATTATTATTATTATTATTATTATTATTATTGTTATTGTTATTATTATTATTATCATTATTATTATTATTATTATTGTTATTATTATTTTTATTATTATTATTATTATTATTATTATTATTACTGTCTGTCACGTCTGAATTCATCCTTCGTCATTCGTGTTTCTTGTTTGTTGTTGTTGTTGTTGTTGTTTCATTGGGTTTTTTAATCTGTTTGTGATGTTTTTTTGTTGTTGGTCTGTTTATATTAGGAGTTAATACCATTGGCACGTATTTTTATCTCTCTCTCTATCTATCTATCTATCTATCTATCTCTTTCTCTTTCTCTCACTCTCTCTCACTCTCACATTGCACTGTATGTATGGTTAAGAATATACAATACACATAATACAATACAATACACACACATCAAGCAGTATACCGTTATCAGTTAAACCAGTATACAGTTATCAGTTATTATCTCCCTTTATCACCATGCATCCTGTTGCTGCTCTGACTGTAACTGTGTATCATAATTTGCAGGTGTGGTAGGAAACAAGTTAAACACCTATCAGTAAACCTAACCTAATAACACACACACACACACACACACACACACATAATATAATCAATAATGTTACACACACATACACACACACACACACACACACATAATATAATCAATAATGTTACACACACATACAACACACATAATCAACAATGTTACACACACACAACACACATAATCAACAATGTTATACACACACACATATAATATAATCAATAATGTTACACACACACACACACATACTTAATCCACAATGTTACACACACACACAACACACATCAAAAGTTACACACACACACACACACAAAACACATAAGCAACAATGTAACACACACACATAATATATATATAATCAACAATGTACCATAGCATCAAGACAATCAACACACACACACACACACACACACACACACACACACACACACACACACATGCAGGGTGAATGGGTGGGTCATCTCAGCTTGTAGTAGGTAGTGTAGGTAGGGTAGGTAGGTATGTTTAAGCTTGTAGTAGGTAGTGTAGGTAGGTAGGTATATTTGAGGTTGGGTGGCCTGGCTAACCTATGCTGCAGATGGCATGGTTGGTTGATTGGTTGGTTGGTTGTTTGGTTGGTTGGTTGTTTGGTTGGTTGGTTGGTTGGTTGGTTGGTTGGTTGGTTGGTTGGTTGATTGGATGGTTGGTTGGTTGGTTGGTTGGTTGGTTGGTTGGTTGGTTGGCTGGTTGGTTGGTTGGTTGGATGGTTGATGTGGTTACTGGGGAATTAGGAAAGTGTGGCCACGTTTTTCTGGGTAAAGGGTGTGTGTGTGTTTGTGTGTATGAGAGAGAGAGAGAGAGAGAGAGAGAGAGAGAGAGAGAGAGAGAGAGAGAGAGAGAGAGAGAGAGAGAGAGAGAGAGAGAGAGAGAGAGAGAGAGAGAGAGAGAGAGAGAGAGAGAGAGAGAGAGAGAGAGAGAGAGAGTATGTGTATGTGTGTGTGTGTGTGTTTTGTGAGTGAATGAATTGCAAAAAATGACAAATTACATGAATAATAACGCTTTTGTTTTGTTTTTATATTAATTAGCAGCACACATTTTTAATTTGGCAATATCAATAATAATTAATGTAAAGTATTATACAAACAACATTTTTTGGCACACGTGTACCTAAATTACTATAGCAGTAAAAAGTGAGTTCTCTTTATTAAATACTACATTTTAATTGGTGTAGGTGAGATCGCTAAAAAGGGGACACACAAACATTAACTATATCATGCCTTTTTGTGTTTTATTATTTTTATATTTACGGTATGTTGTTGTTTTATTGATGATTTGAGTTATTCTTCTATGCATTCTTTTTTGGTACATTGAAGTGCCTTGATTCCTCCAAAGTTTGCCAGGAAACAGGACCAGAAGAGCAAAAATAATGGTGTACTGTTGCTTGGAATAGTATGGAGGGTTCGACCAGGACAAGAAAGATCGTCACATTACAATCTGTGTTGATATTATGTGACACAGATGTAAACATATATACTGACTGACCTACTCTGATCTGTGTTTAGTACGGTGCACGGGGGTAAACTATATTGCTTATACTCTACGTGATAATTCTCCAGCACGGGTATGGAGTGATTATACGTTGAATTTACTGTTTATCGATTATTACAAAAGTATAGTGTAATGGTTTTGGTTGGTTGGTTGGTTGGTTGGTTGATTGGTTGGTTGGTTGGTTGGTTGGTTAGCTGGTTGGTTGGTTGGCTGGTAGGAAAGTGAGGTATTCTGTTATACACTGTCTTGACATAATAAGTTTGGAGGAATAAAAAATAACCATGTATATAGTAGACATAATATATCATTCCTCTCAAGGTGAAGACGAGAGACCTTGCGACATCCAGGGCCCACACACGGTATTGGGGTGTAATTGGCCAGTGTCTCCCAAGGTTCCTCAGGACTGTCAGCTGTTCGTTATATAGCGTCACGGTTGCTGACGTTGCATACATGTGCCGGTACGATTTGATGACTATGTTTTAACAGAGAAAAATGCTGCATGGACTGTATTCCTAGACAGTCCCGAAGGAGTAGTAAAAGACACCTGAATGTGTTGTTTACCCTTTGAGAAGAACAGTGGTGTGTGTAATATTTGACGAAGTTACTATATAATACGAATAGAGTCATCAAGGTTTGGAAGATTACGAGGATCTACAGTCGTGGTCAATAATACTCATTCACATTTGGGTATCTCAAATAATCTACTGTGTAATGTTTTCACGTTCACATATGATGATATTGTTTTAAGTAGGGTGTAGCTGCTTGTAGTAAATTAAATGATGGGGCTTGACCTACTTATTGGAAAGTATATCAGCTAAAGAACAGAGGGAAGCTGTCAAAATCTTACGTGAGTTACCCCTGTATGGATGATTATTTTTTCCCACGACTGTACGATGATTCCATGTAGTGTCTGTGAAACCATAATTCTGGTACTATTTGTTTTTGTCTACCCCTATTATTTTTATTATATGTTCCTTAATAATATCATTGTCGAAGTAATATCAGTAACAGAAATTATAGCTAAACTCACACTAAACTAATCACTGTAAAGAGTCATAAAATTATCTTAGGAGGTTTTTTTTTCTGAGGTATAGTGTCATTAAGTTAACTCAGAATATAACTCTTGGGATGCTACGTTCGATTGTAGTATGGTAATGAAGATTCCATTCTTTATAACCCACTAAGTATGTTCAGGGATTACTGAAATGTATATATCGTTAGCCAGAATAAAACTAATACGGAGAGTATAATCAAAGATACTTCAAACCTTTACTCATCTACCACACAAAAAAAAAAAAAAAAAAAAAAAAAAAATAATAATAATAATAATAATAATAATATAAGATCTCCATTGGAATTATTACTTCATTGGTGAATTGGACTGATCAAACCTTCAAAAACCAAAACTGTATACTTATTATACTTATTATACCCACGCGAAAAAAGGACTCTGTAATATAATATTATATACTCGTGTCCAATGTTCAGTCTAGCGGTTGAAATCACAGAGCCTTCATGAAGTGGTGATAACATACCGATGTGACATTAGACAAGAGTTATATAGTGTATCCGGGATGAAGGAGTTATCAGTATTACACTCGGTGTGATAAAAAGGTAAACAAACACCTCGTCACTTCTCGTATCAGTTACCCCACCACCCTCTTCCCTTACCTTCTCTCTCTCTCTCTCTCTCTCTCTCTCTCTCTCTCTCTCTCCACCACACTTTAACCGCCACCCTCATCCCTCCTTCCTTCCCTCCCTGCCTCCGTGGCGGGTGAGGCAAGAGGGAGTGACTGTGGGCTGAGGAATTCCGGGGTTGCCCAGTATGTGTGTGTGTATGTGTGTGACGTCACGGCTTCCTCATTCCCTTGCTACCTCCCTCCCTCCCTACTTACCTCCCTTTTGTTTCTCAACCGCTGAGAGAGAGAGAGAGAGAGAGAGAGAGAGAGAGAGAGAGAGAGAGAGAGAGAGAGAGAGAGAGAGATGAACAGTAAGAACAGGCAGCTATAGAATGTTATAAGGGGACAGACAGGTTCAGGCATTATTTTCCAACACACACACACACACACACACACACAGGCAGAAGCAGGTAGCCATGTAATCAGAGTGGGAAGGTTCCAGACAGCATGACAAGTATCCAGTCAGTGAGTGAATGAGTGAGTGAGTCAGTTGTTGAGTATTTGGAAGGATCCCACAGGCGGTAGGTTCTCTTGTCGGCTTATATGCGTTCAGTGTGTGGAAAACAAGACAACACGAGTATATATAGGCTGATGTAGTGGCCAGTCAAGTCCCAGGTAGATGAAGACAGTGAGGGTTGATTAAAAGTGAAGAGGGAGTAAGAAATATGGTGAATTTAGATGGAAGAAGTAGCAGAGGGGATTGAAGGAGAGGAAGTGTATAGGAGTGAGTGAGGTGGAGTGAAGGTGAATTAAACCAAGTGAAATTGCTTGGAGGAGGAGGAGGAGGAGGAGGAGGAATGAAGTGAAGTTGAAATGAGAGGTTGGATCACAGTGTATATAGGTACTCTAATTATAAAAACACACTGTGGGTTGGATATATAGTCTTCAAGGTCAAGGTGAAAGAAGTGTGACATGAGGAATTATTACACAGTGGGACAGTTTGAGTTTTGTTGATGGTGGATTAGGCTGGATTATATTAGGTGGATTATAGCTGTGGGGAAGTGGATGAAGGAGGGTGGGTCTGTTTTGGTGGACCATGCATGTGACGAGTAGATGGTGTAGCGGATGAGTGAGGATGAGTATCAGTGGATGATGTATGTATTTATGTATGTACTGGGTGGATAATGTGGATGATGTATGTATGTATGTACTGCGTGGATAATGTATTTGGAGTGTGAATGTTAAATAGAGGATAATATATGAGAGTGGCATTAATAGAGTGAGTGGAAATTAATGGAGTGGACGAGTGAAAGTGAGTTAGGATGGGTCAATTGGTTGAGTGATGGTGTAGTGTAATGGTGAGGAGTCTCGGGGGGTCAGGGGTTGAGTAATGATGATGGTGATGATAGGGTGGCATAGATGGTGTGGTCTCCCTTTCTCACGGTGATGAAGGAAGGTTGCCAATCCTCTCTCTCTCTCTCTCTCTCTCTCTCTCTCTCTCTCTCTCTCTCTCCAACAACAACAGTGGTCCCAGAAATATTTCGTATTGTCAAGGCATCAATTAAGTTTTTTTTCTAGATATGTCACTATGATATAACAGAAGTATGAGCAGATAATTACTGTATATAGTTATGCATTTTACACCAAACTCAAATCAAACCATTATTATTATTCCTTATTATTATTATTATTATTATTATTATTATTCCTTATTATTATTCCTTAGTGAGTCATAACAATACTATACAAGAATGAGAGTTTGTCCAGTCATCTCGAGTTTGTTTACTAAGGGCACGCAGGATGAGGAAGTTAAATGGCTAAGAGATTTAATTAAATGTCTGTAAGCAAGCAAGCGAAAATGCGACACCGACAAGTAAAAGGGTAAAGTTGATCATCATGTGTGTGTGTGTGTATGTGTGTGTGTGTATGTGTATGTGTGTGTGTGTGTGCTGGAATATAATGTCAATAGGAGCCAAGTTCATTACAGTGTGTGTGTGCGTGCATGTATGAAAATAATGATGGTCAAAGGAGGACTATTTCCTTGTCTATAGTACATAATAAATACGTCTGGTTCGTCGACAAATAGTGTACTAATGGTCGTGCATTGTATCTACCTGGTATCTACACGTGTGCATACCTGTAGTAAAGGTATGGTGGTAGGGTGGTGGTGAGGTGTGTGTATGTCCAGCAGGTATGTACAGACCACACCACACCACACTACACCACACCTCGCTGCATCACACCACTCTTTGCTGTTCCGTGTTTTTATGATAAACTGGGAAACCTTCGCTGGCAGCTGCACTCTCCCCTCCCCTCCCCTCCCTTCCTGCTCTCCATTACCTGCCTACCTGTACACTACCTATACTTACCTAGCCTTCCTATGCAGGCACTACGCCGGAATTATCCTCCTGTCATGTTTATGCCACTGCTTCCTGAAACTATATATATATAATGGTTACTACTCCTCTGTTTCATCCTCAAGATATCTGGGCTTCCTTGTGTTGTCTGGTTTTTCTTTCCTATTAGTTCCCTGTTATTATCCTCGTTTCTCTTACCAGCTGCAACCTTACCTGATACAACCTATGTCTCCTTACTGGTTCTCACTGCCCCTTCTTACCGCTGCTCCTGCTGTTCCCTGTTGCTCCCTGCCGTTCCCTGCTGCTCGTACGTACAAACTGACTCGACCCCTTCTAATTCAGGTTATGCTGTGCTGTAAATTCAGGTTCTGCAGTTCTGTCTGTCGCGCTGCGCTGGTGTGGAGTGTGGGAAAGTAGAGTTGTAATGCGACTGAGGGGAGAGTGCACTTACTTACCTGTAGTGTGGAGTGTATGAGTGGATAATGATTTGGGTTTTTACAGTGTGGCCAATGTAAATTAAGGCTCTGTGTGTAATATGCTTGGGGTAACGTTATAATGTAGGCTTCGTGTAATGTGCTGAGGTGTGCATGACTATGTAGATTATATGAGTTTGAGGCTTTATGTAATGAAGTGTTGTTGTGTGTTGTGTGTTATGGTATAGAGTAGCGCTGGTCTTAGACGTGTAGTTTGTAAATGAGTTGTGAAGAATGTGGTCAGACGTATTGTAACAGTATAATGGGTATACAGTATTATGAAGTAATAGATTTGGGGAGTGTGACAGTAATTAAGTTTTAATTTACTGTGCATGAAAAAATGGCTGTACAGTATGTGAGTGTGTTGTGTACATTTTGAGAGAGAGAGAGAGAGAGAGAGAGAGAGAGAGAGAGAGAGAGAGAGAGAGTGAGTGAGTGAGTGAGTGTGTGTGTGTAACTTTATCGTATTTAGTAAACTTTTTATTTTGCCAAGTTGTGTCAAGTAAGTGAACCTGGAACTGTGTGTTTATATTTTCAGAGTCGAGAGATTACTGTAAAGTATACTGTCTTTTTTTTATAGTTAAGACTGATGTTATGGTGTGTGTGTGTTTGTGTGTGTGTGTCTGGAGGAAGAATCACCGTAAAGCTGGACGAACACGCGGGCCTTGAAAAGTACAATGGAGTTTGTAGGAAAATAGACGTTGGCCACAGTTTTTTTGGCGGAAGCAAAATGTCAACTTCCTCCCGAGAAATGTTAAAATTCCACATCCCTGCTTTACTCGAGATGAATTTCTACAGCTGTCCAACTTAACTGTGATGAATGGCGGGGGAAGATTGGTTATTGGCGTTTTATTAAGGTTTTCACATATGATTGGAATTATACGAACGCGAAGATGAAATCCCACCAAACAAACGTGCTGGTGTCCCATGAGCTGGCCGTGTGAGCGCGTGTACGCAGGAGTAAGGAGCCCCACCAGCCCGCCACGGAATGAGCGAATGCGTTGCGTTCAGTAGTTCGCGTGTAGCGCTCGTGGTGAGAGGGTGGCTGTAGCACCTCTCCTCCCGGCCCCTGTTCTGATAAACTCATCCCTGGAATACTTTATCTTCGGGAACAAATTATATTAACGGGTAGGGAAGAGTGTTTGGGTGTGTAGTGAGTACATATGCTGAATTGTATATTATATAAATTTACCGTGGATGGAAGTGTGTTCAATATATTTTCTCGAGTTAGTGTGGGAATTTGTGATTGTTGTGTGCCGAGTGAGTGAGTGAGGTGAGGTGAACCAGGCAGGCGACGAACAACATGTGCATCAGGATACCACTATAGGGCTCCAATACTGACTGAGGAACTAACACAGCACCACCACAACACCCACCACCACCACCACCACCAGCCTCCTCACCACCACCACCAGCCTCCTCACCACCAACTCACCACCACCACCACCAACTCCTCACCAACTCTCCTCTGGATTGCCACCACACCTCTGCTTTGGATTATCTCCCTCACCTCGCCTATACTGGACTGACTCCCCACGTTTGGATTGTCTTACCTCCACACAAAACATACTACTTTTGCACCATCAGTGTAGCTTAAACACAACCTTCCTGAATCTCACATACCTCTCTTCTCTCTCTCTCTCTCTCTCTCTCTCTCTGACATTTCCTAGTCTATCGGATTGCCTCACTCCTTTCTTCGTTACCTGGTACTCCTCCACAGCTTTGTATTCCCTCACTGTTTCCTTCTTAGTACTTCCCCCTCAGTCCCTGCTGCCTGACATCACAACTCTGTCATTTGCCATCGCCTATCCTCTTTTCCTGATACTCCTACACTTTCCTCTTTTCCTAATTAGGCCTACCTCCTCCCTCCTTTCTGTGGTTTAAACTGCTTCCGGATATTCCCTCTCCATTCCGTTACTTCTTACTCTCTTCGTAATACCTCCTTTATTTATCCTGATACTTCCTTCTTTTTAATATTCAGTTTACCAACTTCCTTCTCAAAAGATAAAATCACACCAAACTATATTTTGTTCCTTCCTTCATATACTTTGCTATCTTGACATTCATAAGCCTAGCCACCTCTACCATCCTGTCTTTACAGTACTGCCAACACCTCCACACCTCAGATACCATCACACCTTTCCTTAAATATCTCCCGCCCCTCTCCACTCGTACTTACACTATATGTATTCCTGCCCAGACACCATGCACTCACCACTCCCTCCTCATGTGCCTGCTGGCGGCACTCCAACAAGAGTGAGGTGGTGAAGAGATAGTCCAGGTCTTACCCACCGAGTAGGCTATGCTGTACCTGACGTAGTAGCCAGAGTGGGTGGGCTTGTATGTTTTTTCTTGAGGGCGGCCCCCTCCTGACGTAGGGTCGTAAGGTGCAGATAAACGTGAGCCTGCTCGTTAATGATGTCGTGGGTGGTGGACGTGTCACGCTGCCTAGGGCTAATGGACGTGGGCTCACGTGATGTGGGCCGGAGGGGGGCTGGGCCTTCAGGGCCCCTCAGGCGGAACACCAAATCCTCAGGGTGGCTGCTTGGGTCGCCAATGTGTCGGGGTACCTCACAGCCGGCACCCAAGAAAAAACTTCACCGCAGTGGGTCGAGATCGACTCCCTGCCTCAACGATACTGTGCCAACGGGTGCGAGGAAACCCAGCGACGGTGACCTGGCAGGTGGACGTGAGTCACTTTTATCCACCCCGGCCACCTCCAGTGTGGACAGTCTGGAGTGTGAGCCCCCTCTTGTACCTGGTACCTCCACCCCTGCCCCAGTGCCTGGGCATGGAAGTGCTGTAGTAGTGACTATGGCATACAACGATACTCCAAGGGCTTCTCTCACCCGTTCTTGTGAAGTGTTGGGCATAACAGAGACAGAGGACACTTTAGAGGACAGTAGTGTGTCAGGAGAAACCCCTGCCCGAGCCCGAAGTGTGTCTCGACTCGACTGCAGCGTCAACTATTCCGACAGTCCACCCCTCGTGCCTGCTGGACCCCACGGCAGCAAGGACTCCCCAAGGGGCGTGTTCATGGAGGCACGGGATACCCTGGTAACAAGGCTGTGTGCTGGAGGGTCACGGGTGCCACCATTGCCAGATAGTGAACATCCCAGTAGGGTGTTCACTGCAAGGCATAGATTTGCTCGCTCTGAACACAGCCTCAGCCAGCCAGCCCCTCAGCGTCGTATCTCACACCACGCCCTCTTAAAGGGGCGTGAGAGACCCGGGGGCGTTGGCGGCAGGAGTAGATCTGAGCACGCCTTAATTCGACCATCTTGGTTGGGAGGACAGCCTCCAGAGCAGCCCTTGGGTAGTCAGTGGTCGATATGGGCACAGGATTTGTTAGACTCCTTGCATCAGATGAATGCCCAAGCCAACCGTACCCCTTCACCCACTTCTACCCTCGCCTCATCTACTTCTACCATCGCCTCCACTGCATCTTCACGGGGTGGTGGTCGGCGTGCCCCCCGTCTGGCCAGATGTAGGGGTAGCGGGGGGTCTCAAGAGCACCAGGTGAGTGTGGATTTACTTAGCCAAGAGATTTGCATGTTATTGGTAGAATGGTTGGCCAGGCTGCGCTCCTGTGTCGCCTCAGGGCAAGTCATGTATTGGTATCTTGATGCATTTTTCCTCTATGTCTCATGAAAATGTATGATCCTAGCTTTTTCGTGTGTTTAAACTTGAAAGATTAAGGATATTTTACGTGAATTGGAAGGGTACAAAGTATGTCCTTGGCCGTGACCCTCCCAGTCAGCACGTGGCCTGCCCTGACCTGACCCACAACACCTGGTCGTGACCTAGGGCGTCTGGCTGGCTGGCTGGTTGGCTGATGAGAAGGAGTAGCAGACATGTAATAATTCTGACTCGTGGCATCGTCAGCAGAGTACTTAGGGACACTCGGTACTCAGGGACACCAGACTCCTGAAGAAGCACAGATGTTATGATGGAAAGAGAGAGAAAGAGAGTGCAATGGGAGGTGACGGGAGAAAGAGAGAGTGAGTGAGAGAGCAAATAGAGAGGGAGTGAGTGTAGCCTAGTCCGGTGAGTGTGGAAAAGAGAAGGTATAAGCTGGCTGGTGGCACAACAAGAGAGAGGACGGGTACGGAAAGAGAGAGAGAGAGAGAGAGAGAGAGAGAGAGAGAGAGAGAGAGAGAGAGAGAGAGAGAGAGAGAGAGAGAGAGAGCAAGCGTGTGTGTATGAGAGAGGACGTGAAAAAAAGAACGAACGAAGGTGAAAAGAGAAAATAGTAGAAAAACGTTGGAAAGAATAAGAATAATGGAATAATATTAGGAAACACAGGGAGAATAAGGAAGAATTCGATAGTACAGGAAACGAAAAACATAAATAAAAACACTGGAGAAGAACTATCAAATAATGAGTAAATAAAAGGAGAATAATAATATAAAGGAGGGAAGGAAATATCGTAATGGGAAGAGGATGGATAGATAAAGAATAAAAGGGTTGAAGAAGAGGAGAGGGAGAAGAAAATGGTTAGGAAAGATAAAGAAAATGAAAGGTAAAAAATAAAATAGTTGGGAACGACAAAAAATTGTTAGAAAAGATATAAAACTACAAGGTAAAAAATAAAATAGTTGGGAAAGAGGAGGAAAAGAGGAAAATGGTTAGGAAAGATAAAAATATATATATACAAGGTGTAAAATAAAATAGTTGGGAAAGAGGAGGGTAAGAGGAAAGTTGGTAGGAGAGATAAAAAAAAAAACATACACACACACAAGGTAAAAAAATTGGTTCCGGGAAGAGAAGGGAACTAGGAAAATGGTTAGGACAGATAAAAACATATATATACAGGGTGTAAAATAAAATAGCTGGGAAAGAGGAGGGAAAGAGGAAAATTGTTAGGAGAGATACAAAAAAAAAAAAAAACAAGGTAAAAAAAATTGGTTCGGGGAAGAGAAGGGGACGAGGAAAATGGTTAGGAAAGATATAGAAAAATACAAGATAAAAAATATAATAGTTGGGAACGAGGAAAATTGTTAGGAGAGATACGGTACACACAAAAAAATCCAAGGTAAAAAAATTGGTTGGGAAGAGAAGGGGACGAGGAAAATGGTTAAGAAAGATGAACCTGGAGTAGAAGAAGATACATTGATTGAAGGAGGAAGAGAATGGAAGTTTAAGGGGGTGCGGGGATAGGGGGACAGGCTTGGGGGGTGGGAATAGAGGACAGACTTGGGGTGTGTGTGTGGGAGTAAAGGTCAGGCTTGGGGGTGTGCGGGAGTAGTGGGACAGGCTTTTTACCCCCTCCCCCTACCACCAACACCCCAAGCCTGTCCCCCTACTCCCACACCCTCCGACCCAAGCCTGTCCCCTACTCCCGCACCCCCTAAAGAGTACGAGAAGGTGGAAAGAAAGGACAGAGGGAAGGAATAGTAAGAGGAAGAAAATGGAAGAAAAGAGAATTACGTTGAAGAGGATAATTATAGAGAAAGTATTACAGGAGTAGGAAGAGAAAGAGGAGATAGAAGGATACAAAAATAGATAATACAAACAAAGGATTGAGAGGAGGAGGAGGAGGAGGAAGGTAATGCATAGAGAGGAGGAAGATGATGATGCCAAGAAGATTGAGAGCAGACATAAAGGGGAGAACGAACGATAAAGAGGATGCAAAGAGAGAGAGACAGAGAATGAGAGAGAGAGATAATACAAACAAAGGATTGGAAGGAGGAAGACGATGATGCATAGAGAGGAGGAAGATGATGCAGAGAAGATTGAGATGATGCATAAAGGGGAGAATGAACGATGAAGAGGATGCAAAGAGAGAATGAAAGAGAGAGGAGTATGAGGGACACTTGGAGACTGTTGACCCATGATGAAGGGAACGCGGAACACCAGAGGAAACTAGGACGGGGGGAAACGGGGTCAGTCCACGAGAGGGAAGATGGATAGATATGTAGATGAATGGATAGATTGGTAGATGAATAGATAGATTGGTAGATGAATAGATAGATTGGTAGATGGATAGATGAATGGATAGATAGGTAGATCAGTGAATAGATAGATGGATAGATGAATGGATAGATTGGTAGATGTATAGACCAGTGGATAGATAGACCATTAGATAGATAAATAGGTTGACAAAAGATATATATATATATATATATATATATATATATATATATATAAATACACATTTTGTAAACAAGATACTGTTGATAGAGAAAAGTAGGTAGATAAGTAAGTAGATAACAGGGTAATAAAATGAGTTAGTAGGTTGGTTGATAGATTTTTTAACAGGGATATAAAAATGGAAATGTGCGAAGGAGTGATATGTGGGATGGAATAGAGAAGGAGAGAAGAAAGAAGCTAAAAGAGGAAGTATGAGAGAGAGAGAGAGAAGAGGAGGGACAATAGTAGTGAGAGAGAAATATGGAACGGGTGACAAGAGTTCGGAACCGGAAAGAAAGAAAGGAAGGAGAGGAGACGAGACGAGGGAAGTGAAGACGGACAGGGGAAATGAGAAGCATCACAAACACAGAAGAAGGGGAAATGAGTTTGATTTACCGTGAAAAAAGGGAACTCGTCCGTGGGTGAAGGGAAAAACTCGGGTCGGGTCTGGTGTCTGTCAAGAAAGAAGTGAGACAGTGATGCAGATTATAGGAACAGTGTAGTGGCAGGAGTGTTGTAATTATATACACCCGTAGTTTAAACAAAATTGAGGGCCCTTACTGGAGCTCTATGAATTCTCCAAACTACTCCAGGCAACAGATTCCCTATTCGAAACACTGAAGCGTTTTGTGGCCTGGATTATTTGGAGGGTTCATAGAGCTCCAGCAAGGGCCCTCAAATTTGTTAAAACTACGGGTGATAGTCCTAGGAGTCTACAGTAGTCTAGAAACTTTAGAACTGAGAAAATTGAAGTACCGTATCCTAACCTAATACTGTTGGCTCTTTCAAGGTTTTAGTTTTATTTATTTTTTATAGTTTCGGATTTTGACCCTCAAGGACCTATTTGACTCGATATAAATAATTTTTTGTATCCGTTTATAAAGCCTTTTTTGATTGTCTCTCCACTTAGAAGAACTTTTTTATACCTTGGTTAGTTTTGTTCCACTTTAACACACACATCATCTCTACTACTATAAAACTTTCTCAACTTTTAGACCATTATAATAAGTATACAGCTTTAGTGGAAGTTTTGAACAGTCCACTTCACCACCAACGAAGTATACCCTATACAATTCCAATGGGGATTTTGTCGTGCATTTATTTACTGTCACTATAGTATAATAAGATACGGTATTCCAAGCACACCTGAATACGTATTAGTGCTCACGACTGTACACCCTTAGAAAGAGAATGTGACGACAAACTTAGTAGGGGAAATAAGATAATACATTTAAGATAATATAAATCAGATACCCGGTAATGTATGTAAGATAATATATATGTAAGATAATTTTATATTAGTTGACAGGCACACGACGACTTATATATAGTTCTAAAATATATATAGTCGTGTGGCGTTGATAAAGTGAAAGTTTGCCTGTGATCTTTGGTGAAGGTAAGAGGATGAGGGACGGCTCCACGACAAAACAAAAAGAAATGGTTCCGTATTACCACATGCACCTCGTTCCGTCAGGGTTCACCGAGCCTGTTATTTTATTGGTGTTCCGTATTATTCGATTTAGTAGTGTGTTATTTTATATATATATAATTTTTTTTTATTTTTATTTTTTTATTTTTTTTAGCTTAATGTCACTCAATTCTATTTCTTCATTGCTAGTTTCAACATTATTTTATTCTTTTTTTTTTATTGTTGTGGTTCTGTAATTTTATTCGCCATGTTTTGTATCACCACGGTTCCAAAATCACATTACTTTATTTTTGTTTTCTACATTTCCGTCGTCACACACGTTCCATATATATATACAGTACCATATATAATAAAAGATATGATTCAGTAATATACAGCAACGATACCTTTCACATGTCGATGTTGGTACAAGAACAAGAAAACTGAGAAAACCGTCTGTGGGTTTCGTCTCTTGGTGAATTCCAAGGTGCCACACTTTTTATTTATATTCTAGACAGATGGGTGATGTATTGGACGGGGTTGTTGGGTTGGGTTGGGTTGGTGGGTTGGTTGGGTTGGACAGGACGCACCGTGTTTTAGGCCTATACCATACATACATACCACCGCCCCCTCCATTTCGTTGTGGTCGGGTCGTATCTTCGTTTCCTTATACGGTTTCCTTATTTTCCTCACTCCTATACCTCGTGCCATAAGTTCCGTCCCCCCCTCGTGATCCCCCCCCCCCCCCCAGGCCGTGATTCCCCCCCTCATTTCCCAGTGTTGTATTGCTCCGTTCGTTGTATAGGTTGATCTTGATATATCTTATAGTTATTGTAGTTCCACATTACTACTACTACTACTACTACTACTATTACTACTACTACCACAACAACAACAACAACTACTACTACTACTACTACTACTACCAGCTCCCTTATGTGGTTCGTGTGGTATAGATATGTTGGTCCAAACCTTTATCTGTGTCATAAGGCAACGCTTGGTAAACAAAGGAAGATGGACGAGGTGGGTACGAGTCACGAAGGGAAAGGGAGAGTGAAAACAACGAGGAAGTCAAGTCAGGAGAAGTGAGAAAGTGTAGGTGAGAGTGAAACAGCGAGGATGTCAGGAGGAGAGGTGAGAGTGAAAGAGAGAGTGAGTCAGGAGGAGAGGTGAGAGAGTGTAGGTGAGAGTGAAAGAGAGAGTGAGTCAGGAGGAGAGGTGAGAGTGAAAGAGAGAGTGAGTCAGGAGAAGTGAGAGAGTGTAGGTGAGAGTGAAAGAGAGAGGAAGTCAAGTCAGGAGGAGAGGTGCATGAGAGAGAGAGTAGGTGAGAGGAGAAAGACAAGACAAACAAAGAAATAAGTAAATGGGATACAGGTAAGTAAGTAAGTACAAAAAGAGAAGCAAATTAGGAAAATATGCTGACTGAATATACGAGATTAAGACGCAAGATACAATCACTTAGTAAAGAAAATCACTTACCGGTAGTAAACAAAGAGAGACAAGGAAAGATGCGAACGGTGAAACAAAGACAGAGAGATGAAGAAACAGGAAACAGACAGATTGACAGGCAACAGATTAAAAGGAAGACAGAAAGAGAAACAGACAGATATTGATACACATATGAATCGCATCAGGAGATAGTAAAGATTAAGAGACATAGCTTGCAGTAGACGACACCAGAGAGAGAGAGAGAGAGAGAGAGAGAGAGAGAGAGAGAGAGAGAGAGAGAGAGAGAGAGGAACAAAGAAAGGCCATAGTAAACAGAATCGGGACAGGACTGTAACGTGTGTGTGTGTGTGTGTTTCGAGTTGAGAGGGGATCTGCCAGAGGGGCAACTGGCCAAGTCTAACTAAACCCTGAAAGAGTAAAAAGACGATGTGATAGAGAACGGTCCCTTCACTCTCTCTTGTCTCTCTCTCTTGTTTCTGTACATACGGAAACAACAAAACCGAAGCAGTTCTCGACCATCCATCTCTAGTCGTGGAAAGTTGTAATTATTCCAAGGTTTAGTTAGAACTTTAGATGAATTGTGTGGGTGTGTAAGTGAATAGCAGCAGCTGGTGGATGTAAAAGCGAGGGAGAGGAGGTGTGTGGAGAGGTGAGAGCTAGGGTGTGGCTGGAGAGGAGAGGAAAGGACATGAAAATAGATAGGGAAAGGAAAGGTGAATGAAAGATGAAGGGAGGGAGGGAGGGAGAGCCAGGGAATTGGTGAATGCATGTCGTGCAGGTGACGAGGTGAGGGGGAGGTGAAGGGAGACTTATAGGGATAGGTTCATGGATAGGTTGGACACATGGTGGTGGTTAGTGGATAGAAAGGGAGAATCGGAGGGTGGATGGACGACTGGCGTACAGGAGGGAGGGAGGGAGAGGGAGAGGAAGGGAATCAAACGGAGAGGGGAGAGGGAAACCATCCAGCAGGCAGGCAGGCAGGTAGGAGACAAAGAGAGAGAGAGAGAGAGAGAGAGAGAGAGAGAGAGAGAGAGAGAGAGAGAGGTGCATGGTTCTGGAGGGGAAAGAGAGAGAGAGGAAGAAAAGGTGATCAAGAGGGAATGAGAGGGATTAGGAAGAGAGAAAAGAGGTGTTGCTGGCAGAAAGAGAAGGAGGGCAAGAACATATAACAACGAGAGAGAGAGAGAGAGAGAGAGAGAGAGAGAGAGAGAGAGAGAGAGAGAGAGAGAGAGAGAGATGTGGTTGAGTAGAGGGGACAAGGGGAGAAGAGAGTTAACGAAGAGAGAGGGGAGGGAAGGAATAATTAAGAGAGAGAGGGGAGGGTGAATGAAAGAGAGAGAGAGAGAGAGAGAGAGAGAGAGAGAGAGAGAGAGAGAGAGAGAGAGAGAGAGAGAGAGAGAGAGAGACATCCAACATGGGCGCCACCACGGATCAATATGACCACCCCCTCCCCCCCTCCCCCCTCTAACGCACACCCACCACCACCACCCTTACGCCCATGCCCACAACCCCGCCCACACAACACACCCACGCCCACCCACACACCCATTTCTATTGCCAAAAGTTCTCGTCATTCACACCCTCAAATACATACATACACCTTTCACAAATACACACACATGAAAATCAACTTTGCTCACCCTTTCACCCAAAATCACCGACAAATCCAACCCTGACCTACCCAATAGTTACAACATACACGTGATAATAGATATAGGAGTGTTGTTGTTGTTGTTGTGAGTGGCAGTTGTGGAGAGACGTATGGGGGGCAGGTGTGTGTGTGTGTGTAATAATAATAATAATTATAATGATACCGGTAAGCTGAAAATGTACATATTACACTAAAACAATAATGGTAAAAATGGGACTGAAACAATAGAACATATAAATGATAAAAAAATACATGTACCGGGTATGTAAAAAAATGAGGAAATACACAGAGATTTAATAGTAATATGGTGAGTGTGTATGTGTCTGTGTGTGTGTAAACGTCGTGACCAGCTTATATGAACACCCATCCATGCACAGTTTCTCGCTTGACCGTGAACTTTTAACACCGAAAAACAAAAACGATGATGCTAAATCAAGTGAGGATTGGGAACCCTGTGAATTCGTTTTCCAAAATTTCTACCTGTATATTATTATTGATCTACTACTATCGTCCAAATGTTTTAGGCCTATCTGGCATTGTTGAAGTAGGCTACGTATCTGAACAATTTGATAATATTATATAGGCCTAGTCTTTCCACACCTCCTGTCTCCTTAGCCCTGCCTCTGTAGTTGTATTGGTCTGAAGAAGCTGCTTTTAAGGGGTAATCTTTGTGGACGAACTGGAGGGCTACACACTCCTCAAACTACTCCAGGAAACGAACTAGCCCACTCCATGCTACGAGTAGGGGATATCTGATTTATTGCATAGTTAGGAGGAAGCAGAGATTAGGCTCCCCAATAAAAGGGACCATGTGATGTAGTCAGAACATTGGAGATATATGATGAGTCCTTCAAATATTGCCACAAAACACCAACTATATGGAAGAAGCTTGTTTTGTAGCATAGTCAGGAGGAATCAGAAGTCCCCAATTCTTGCACACGTTCACAGGGTCCTTAATTAAAAAGTCCTGGCATGGCATGGAAGTAGAGGTAAGACGAGGTGAGAGCAGAGGAGTGAAACAAAGCGAGTAGGCTAGAAGGGGAAGGGAAACATTATTATAGTCCTCAGGGTGTCGTTACTGTTTATAGGTATGGGTGGGAGAACCGACAGACGCATTGTACAGTCGTGGCCAGATATGTATAGACTATAGTTCGCTTTTTTTTTCACCCTCTCGGTAACTGTAAGTGTAGAAGTGTATACAACAACCTTTATACTTCTACACAACGAACAACCTCTCTACTTTTATTCCTTGACCAGTGTATAGCTACGTTTGCCTCGCTGTGCTTTTTTTTATCTTTAATTAATTGTATTCCACCAACGTGTATGTACTGTACACTATTTCCTTCCCGACTTGTGGTCATACGTAGCCTACACCAATGTATTCCCGCCACATCTGACGCCTTTTGATACCGTATGTATATATTTATGTATGTATGTACAGTAGTAGTCAAGTATAACACACACACACACACACACACACCGTACTCTGTTATGCAGTAAATGTATACACTGTCCATACATACATACATACATACATGCAAACACACAGATAGTGAAGGGGGAAGAGGACCTTATAGATGTGTGTGTGAGTTACTTGTTTTTATCTTTACAGGTGTGTGTGTGTTCTTACCTATTTGTATCTTTACAGGAACGTGTGTTTGTGTGTGTGTTCTTGCCTGTTTGTATCTTTACAGGTGTGTGTGTGTGTTATTACCACATATTTGTTCTTACGTATTTGTATCTTTACATGAGTGTGTGTGTGTCATTGTGGGGTGCGAACGTGAGGTGGATATACAATAGATGTACTGTAGGGAGTGAATGTAATCAGATGACCACAAGGTGAATATGTGCCATACTGTATTTACTTCTTATTGTGTTGACGCTCGTATTTATGTCAGTGTGTCGTGTCATAACAGTATAATTAATAACTGTACCAGGTGTCTTTCTATTCCTGCTGACTAATAACGTGAAGTGTAATAATAATAATCAGGGAGAATTTATTTTATGGCACCTTGTATATCAATTTATTCGTTTTTTATCATCAGGGAGAATTTTATGGTGCCTTGTATTTCAATGTACCGGTATTCGTTTTTTATTATCAGGTAGAATTTATGGTAGCTTGTATTTCAATTTATTCATTTTATTTTAATATTGTATTTGATTTGTCTGCCTAAGTGTATGTGTTGGATTGTATGTGTCCTCTTCAAATAGCTATATATACACTGTTTACACTGATTCAGATGACGGAATACTTTGGGATATAAATAGGCCTAATTAGCCTAGCCTAGTATCACTGAGTTTAGCCAAATTATAGAAACACCAAGGAGTTGATATAGGCTAATTGGACTGTGAATTATTATTATTATGGTACCGGTAGTCGTATATAATTATCATGTTTGTCAGCTGATATCAAAATAGGCTATTTATATATATATCAGTATTATATAACCTATGTGTAAAAATAATCCATTGAAATATGTCATCGAAAACCCACATCTCCTCTCCAAGCCCTGAACGAACTCAATCGGAACCAAGCGTAACGAAACAGAAGAATGGGACGGCATAGGGTAAAGGTGGTGGTGGTGGTGTTGGCGGCCAGACAGGGTTTCAGAATGCGTGCATGAGTCGGGGTGGTGTGTGTGTGTGTTGTTCTATAATATAAAACGTTATTTTTCTGAACACTTGTGACGAATGTGGTGGCTAGGGGTGAGGAGGGAAAAGAGAGAGAGAGAGAGAGAGAGAGAGAGAGAGAGAGAGAGAGAGAGAGAGAGAGAGAGAGAGAGAGAGAGAGAGATTGATTGATTGATTGATTGATTGATTGATGGGTATTAGGCGCCGCAACATCGAGGTCCTATAGCTCCAGAAAAAGGTGATAGTCTAGAGGTGTGACAGCAAGCAGGAAGGAAATAAAATGAAGAACAGAAAGATGGGAACTATTTAGTCTGGTCTCTCACTGGCGACCTTCCTAGCATGGGAAACCCTCTCTCCCTGATATCGGGGCAGAGCAGGGGCCGGATCCCCCTCTAGTTTAGCTCGCCAGGTCTCAGAGACACACAAGCCCCCACCTCGGCAAGGCGGTTCCCGTTAGGGGAGAGAGAGAGAGAGAGAGAGAGAGAGAGAGAGAGAGAGACGTTATTAATACTATATAAATCAGCTTTATCAGCTTAGGAAACTTAAGGTTGACATAACAGTAAGAAATGAGAGAGAGAGAGAGAGAGAGAGAGAGAGAGAGAGAGAGAGAGAGAGAGAGAGAGAGAGAGAGAGAGAGAGAGAGAGAGAGAGAGAGAGAGAGAATATGTTTGTCTATGTTTGTTTTTCAATCCCGATTGGATGAAGTTATCTTTGTGGCACACATAATTGTTTTGAAATAACGACACATTTAATCTCTCTCTCTCTCTCTCTCTCTCTCTCTCTCTCTCTCTCTCTCTCTCTCTCTCTCTCTCTCTCTCTCTCCTTCCCTCCCCTTCCCTTCCCTTCCCTTCCCCCTGAGACTTGGGGTGTACTAATGGTTAATCCGCTGGACAGGCCAAACTGATCAATATCTTTTTGCAGGGGTTGGATATCGACCATTACTATAGGGGGTGAACATAGGCGCCCATTCGTAGTGGGGGGTGGGGGTGGAGGGAGAGGGACAGGTGTGTAGCCTAGGGGGGAGGGGGATGTGAGTGTACAGGGCAGGTGTGTGTGGGGGATGTGGATGTGGGTGTGGATTTTAGATAGATGGGTGGGGTCGATTGGTGGGAGTGAAGGTGTGGCTTTGGCGGTTGGTGTTCGTGTGTGTGTGTGTTGTGTGTGTGTGTGTGTGTATTGGGGAGGGGGTGGGTGGATGCGTATTGAAGGTGGGGGTATTTGTGGGTTAAGCTTCGGTTGGGTAGATTGTGAGTTGTTGTTGTTGTTGTTGTGGAAGTTACCGTCGGCCAACAACACAACATCACTGCATTGACACATAGCAATTTTATACCCGACGTGTAATGACCACCATGCAACATAGCCTAAAGTCTGGCTGTTTCCCTGTTGACGGTAAATACGAACTGCTTATATATATATTATCTAGTGCACGTGGCTTAATATTAACCTATATGCCTATACTTGGTGGCTTGTGGAGTATCACTTGCTATTGTGTATGATGTACAGTCGCTGTCAATAATAATCATCCACATATTGGTATCTCAGACAATTTGCTATCTAATGTTTTCACGTTCACATATGTATTTATTGTTTTAAGTAGTGCATAGCTGCTTGTAATAAATTTCAAAATGGTAGTTAACCTATTTATTGGAAAGTTTATCATCTAAGGAACAGAGGGAAGCTGTCATACTCTTACGCGAGTTACCCCTTTATGTATGATAATATTTGACCACGACTGTATATAGGTTGTGGACATTGCATTTACCAGCATCCAATAACGAGAGAGTGCCTGGAGTTTGAGGCAGGAGTTTTGTGTGTGTGGCAACTGGTTGTTTGTTGTGCAGCAGCAAGCAGTGAGAAAGTCAAACAAAGGGTGGAGTTACGTGAGTTAGTGGATATATATATTTGTGGAAAGTTTGGGGAGTAGTCCACAGTGCCTCAGAAAGTGTCTCTTTAGAAGTTTAGGGGAAGGTGTCAGAGGAGAGTGATAACAGACAAAAAAAAACCCTACTCATATTATATAGGAGTAAAAAGTTCACTCGTTCGTTCATTTTTGTATTGTTTTTTAATCCATGCAATGAATTATGACTGGTGTGAACTGGCATAGATCATGAGCATGGTTGTGAGCAGTTCGTCGTACCCATGCAACCTTTATAAACTACAGCACCAGCTCTCAAAGGCCTCAATGAATGTGTTCTATATAGTATCCATGTATTCCACCTGTTCACAATCCCAGCAGTGGTAATATAAGGGAAGCACGACAAAAGAAAACTGCAGTGAAAACAGAATGAATAAAGAAAACACACTCGAGAGGAGAAACTTTTCCTGAATACTGTTATTATCCTACCCGTAATCACAGAAACTCTTTACATATAGGAAACTCTTTACATATCGGAAACTCTTTACTTATTGGAAAGACTTTACATATAGGAAACTCTTTACTTATTGGAAACACTTTAACATATAGGAAACTCTTTAACATATAGGAAACACTTTACATATAGGAAACTCTTTACTTATTGGAAACACTTTACATATAGGAAACTCTTTACATATAGGAAACTCTTTAACATATAGGAAACACTTTAACATATAGGAAACACTTTAAATATAGGAAACACTTTAACATATAGGAAACACTTTAACATATAGGAAACACTTTACATATAGGAAACACTTTACATATAGGAAACACTTTAACATATAGGAAACATTTTAACATATAGGAAACACTTTAACATATAGGAAACTCTTTAACATATAGGAAACACTTTAACATATAGGAAACACTTTAACATATAGGAAACACTTTAACATATAGGAAACACTTTAACATATAGGAAACACTTTAACATATAGGAAACACTTTAACATATAGGAAACACTTTAACATATAGGAAACACTTTAACATATAGGAAACACTAACATATAGGAAACACTTTAACATATAGGAAACACTTTAACATATAGGAAACACTTTAACATATAGGAAACACTTTAACATATAGGAAACACTTTAACATATAGGAAACACTTTAACATATAGGAAACACTTTAACATATAGGAAACACTTTAACATATAGGAAACACTTTAACATATAGGAAACACTTTAACATATAGGAACTGATGCGATGAGTAGGCTAAAAAAAAAAAAGTGGAAGTCAGGTAGTTTAGTCTGAGGATTAATATAGTGTGTGTGTGTGTGTGTGTGTGTGTGTGTGTGTGTGTGTGTGTAGGGGCTGGGACGACTTATGTTGGCCCTAAGTTTAAGGTAACTATTATAGGAAGTAAAGTTTAAGCTTATTATGAGATTATGTTAATATCGAGAGGGTTAGGGGAGGGTAATTCGCTGTGTGTGTGTGTGTGTGTGTGTGTGTGTGTGTGTATGAATATATTTTGTTGTGTTTATTTAATGTATGTGTTATGAATCGTCTAGCTGTGGTTAATAATAATCTATCTAAAAATATCTATATCTATCTATTTATCTGTGTGTGTGTGTGTGTGTATGTGTTAGAGTATTGGTGAGAGGTCATTTTGTTGTTCCCTATGTTTTCTTTTCCCAGTTTTGTTGTTTATAGCGTTAAACAAATCTCTCATGGAAAATGGGAAGGACATTTGCTTGTATTTATTAGACATCTTTTGGGTCAACGAGACATTCTCATTTATTTATTTTTCTTCTTCACCGACTGTACTGGTGTTAGGTTATATAATATTTTTGTATATAATTTTATCTTGGCTAACTGTTGCTAAGCATTAAATAGTACGGTATATAAGTCTTACATGTATGGTACCGGTATGTTTACGTTACCGGAGATGAAATGGTGTGAATTGTAGCCTTAATAACAAAATAGAAAATATTATAAATTATATTAATATATAGAGAGACATTTGCTATCTTCCTGCCTTCTTGCTTAGGCCTATATCTTTCCTACCTTCCAGCCTAACATATCTCGTTGCATGCACTCCTCCCCATCTCTCTTTGCCATACTGTCAGCCTCTCTGTCCTTTACCTATACCTCACTAGGATATATACCTGTCTTCTTTCCACTGTGCCATCCTGCCTCTCTATTGTCTTCTACTCTGTCATCCTGCCTCACTGTCTTCCTTCTACTCTGCCATCCTGCCTCACTGTCTGCCTTCTACTCTGTCATCCTGCCTGTCTATCATCCTTCTACTCTGCCATCCTGCCTCGATATATTTCCTCCACTCTGCCATCCTGCTTCTCTGTCTTCCTTCTGCCTGCCTTGTTGAGGGAGCTTTTAACCCCAAGCTGAGCCGCTGCCAGTAAGGACACACTCTAACCACAAGTTGCCAAGACACTGACAACCCTCCACCCTCGTCCCTCCTCCCACCTACCCCCACTCCTCGTCCTCCTCCCACCTACCCCTCTCCTCGTTCCTTCTCCCAGCTACCCCTCTCCTCTGCCCTCACCTTCTCATGACTCCACACCGAAGCAGCTTAACCATGAGCTTAACCCTCTCCTTGTTACCCCAGCTTTACTTCCACAGCTTATCTCTCTCCCAGCTAACGTATGTACAGTCGCGGTCAATAATAATCATCCACATATGGGTATCTCAAACCATTTACTGTCTAATGTTTTCACGTTCATATATGATGTTATTGTTGTTTTAAGTAGTGTGTAGCTGCTTGTATTAAATTTAAAGATGGTAGTTAACCTATTCATTGAAAAGTTTATCATCTAAGGAACAGAGGGAAGCTGTCAAACTCCTACATGAGTTACCCCTATATGGATGATAATATTTGACCACGACTGCACACCTTGCTCAGTTCTAGGTTCCTATTTGCATTTCTTCCAGCTAACATACTCATCCCTTCCTTATTCTAGCCCTCATTCATGTCAGCTAGCCTCTCTTGAATAAGGTTCCTCCCCATCTCTCAGCCCTATCTATACCAATCCTCAATCCAATGGTCCTAACTCGTCTTCAATTCCTCTTCGACTCCCTCCCCAGTAAGCTTCCATTCAGAGACTGATCTTGGTCCATCCACTCTCAAAATTAACCATTATCCAAGTCAGTCGTTTCACTCCCACACACACACAGACACTCACTCAGTCAGTCAGTCACTCACTCACTCACTCAGTCACTCCTTCCACACACACAGACACTCGCTCGCTCAGTCCTTCCACACACAGATAGACAGACAGCATTCCTCTCAGATAGACAGACAGGCCAACTTACGTTCGCAGACATTCCACACCAGCACAGACTAACGGGTAGCCCTCTAGTTATACATATACAAACACTTGCAACACATACAGACATTTCGACAACTTTCCTCACAGACAAACACACAAAAAAAGACAATCACAACCCTCCTCACTCACAGATAAATGTCCCTCCCCCCCAACCCTCACAGAGTCGAAGGCGAGTGATCAGCAGGAACGGTAACTTGAGGAGACTTGGGATAACCTCTGTCAGGAGTGGCGAAGGGGGAATTGACGAGAAGGAAAGGAAGAGAGGAGATAAAGAGGAGGAAAGGAAGAGAGGAGAAAAAGAAGGGAAGGATGTTGAGACTAAATGAATGAAGGAAGGGAGGAGTGAAGAAGAAAGGAGAGACGAGGGAAGAAAGGAGAAAGAAAGAGATAATAAGGTTGGAAGGTGACGCAGAAGAAGAGGAAGAAAGGAGGAGTAAGGAAAATTGAGATTACATTTTCAAGAGGAAAAGAAAAAGAAGAGAGAATAGATAAAAGAGGTGAAAAGGCATAAATGGATAAACACAGTATGAAAATGAGGAATAGAATGAGAATAAAAGAGGAAGTAGGGAAGTATAGAGGAAGCAAGAAAAGGGAAGAGGTGAATGGAGGAAAGGCAAGGGTAAATGGGAGAGGAGGAAGGGTACGAGAGGCGATATATAAGTTAATTTGGGCAGTGTGTGAGATAATGGAGAGAGAGAGAGAGAGAGAGAGAGAGAGAGAGAGAGAGAGAGAGAGAGAGAGAGAGAGAGAGATGGATGAATAATCGAGGTAGGAAAAGGAAAGCAGACATAGAAAACAGGAGGAAGGAAAAGAGGGAAAACAACAGAAAGCTATAAGATGGAAATAGTGAAAATGATCAGGGGAAAATGAGGAAGTATAGAAGTGTAAAAACAAGGCTATAAAATAAGATGGCCCATATAAAGATGAGAGAGAATAAGGAAACAGAAATAGAGAGCAGAAATAGAGAGGTAAATTATTATGTTAAGGGGATAATTATATATTTTTGGTACTGTACTACATTGGAGTGTCGTGATTCCTCCAAAATATACCATCAGGAAACAGGACCAAATGAACGAAAATAATGGTGTCCTGTATGTTGCTTGGAAAAAAATGTGTAGCATTCAGTTGCTCCAGATTTACCAAAAGTGTAGTACCCTCTTAACCCACCCACCCTCTCACCTACCTACCTACCCACCCACCCACCCACCCACCCACCCTCCCACCTTCCTACTCATCCACACACCCACCTACCTATCCACCCACCTACCCACCTACCTTCGATTACACAGGTAGGTGGTTGTACCCCTTCCCCTGCCCCACTTCCAGCAGGCAAGGCAGGTCACGATCACCCTTGCCCAATATTACCAGCTAAGGTCACCTCAACCCTGATCTCCTTCCTTCCTTCCTTCCTTGCTTCCTTCCTTCCTTGCTTTCTTGCTTGTATTCTAGCTTCCTTACTCCCTCCTTTCTTCCTTCCTTCCTTCCTTCCTTCCTTCCTTCCTTGCTTGCTTGCTTGCTTGCTTGCTTGCTTGCTTGCTTGCTTGCTTGCTTGTTTGTATTCCAGCTTCCTTACTCCCTCCTTTCTTACTAACCTATCTTTTTTGTTTTACTCTACTGTTGGCCAAGAAAAGATTGCAACCAAATATGCTGGTGTGTTGTGTTGTGTTGTGATATCTGGCATCTAGTCAGTAGTACACAATCGTATTGTATAAAGGAATCAATGAGAACCTACAACAACCTTTGTAAGAATGGATGTCATTGGCTGAATCGATTAAGTGCCGAAACAAATGCTTTCTTCCTTGTCTACTTCAGAATATAAACGCAGAATATAAACCAAATAATGTAGGATATACTGATGGTGTTTAGTAGCCTAATAAATAAATATCACACATCACAGGTATTATAAGGCTATAAGAATAAAGCTGAATGTGAATGCCAATTAATATTTATATATATATGCATACAAAAGAGTGCTTCAGGGATTAGGCTACTTTTGAATACCTTTGACTTTCGAAAAATATGTAAATTTGTGAGGTCAGGTCAGGAAAGTAAATACCGTCTGGAACTCATAAGTGTAATAGTCATATGGGCCTATAAGTGATAAAATTATACGACTATATAGCACACAGAAAGATTATAGTGGTAACGTTACAAAGATTATAGGTTCTGAGTGATCCATTTATATAATACGAGTGTTTACTACTGAACAGATGCCAGATATCACAACACACCAGCATAATTGGTTGAAACCTTTTCTTGGTCAGGGGTAGAGTAAAAAGATAGGTTAGTAAGAAAGGAGGGGAGTAAGGAATGATGTACAATAATTTAAAAACCTATAGTTAGACTGGCAAGGGAAGAGAGAGAGGTCGAATGTCGTAACGCAATGTGGATTTTTTTTATTTCCGCATCTGTCGTCGGTTCAAGAGTTCGAGGCTTCGGGATGGTGAAGACAGAACACGGATCATGTCATAATTATGGTTCCTGGTGAGAGGTGGAAACTAAATGTGCGCAGCCACTGAGCTCAGTAGCCTATAATCCTACTGCACACACACAGTCACACACATACACGAGGGTAAAGAAGGTATTGGTAACAGATTAACAACAACAAGGCCTTAACTACTTCGTCTGTGTGTCCTCTCGGGTCCAGCTCGTTTCTTGAGAAGGTGGAGAACGTGAGTGTATCATACAGTAAAGGCATGGGAGACTTGAGTTGGGAAAATGAAGGATATGAAGACTATAGTGATTCAACTTCCTACCTCGTGTTGTGTGTGGCAGTGTTTATATCGAGGACCTGGCTTGAAACACCGTAAGCTACACTCAGAAACATCTCAGGTAAGCTTTTTAATTAATGGTTTAGCGGCTTTAGCCTATATCTCGTTCATACGGTATATTCTTTACATACACAAAGCTCTTTAAAGGCGAGTGCACAATTGCTCCTTGATTGTGAAATTTGGGCTGTTGTATTTAGGTTTCAGCAAATTGTAAAAATGCCAATAAGGCCAAGAGTTTACGCATGGAAAGCCAGTCCAGTTCTTTTTGAGTAGCTTATGTATCCAACACTTGTCACCACGTTCACTATAAAGCATCGTACCTTACCTCACCAACACACACACACACACAAAACAAAACAAAAACACACACACACACATACACACACACACAAAACAAAACAAAAACACACACATATACCACCACCACCAGGACTAACAAACCTCCCTGACATTCTTCCCATACTTACAAACACACAATTTATCTTATTCCCACATCACTAGGCCTATATAGCACAATTTATCACATTCCCTCACCAACACACACACCACTACACACATACCACCATCACCACGCACTTTATCACGTTTCCTCACCAACACACACACCACTACACACTATATCTTGTTTCCACGTCACTATATAGGCAGCGTACCGTATCACACCAACACCAACACACACACATACCACCACGTCTAACAACATGTACCTCGTCACGTCACCCCACATCAACCTGGAACAATCGGTTAATGCGTCACAGTGTCCCAATCCACTCAGTCACCAACCACTGAACAATGAACATATATATACACTCACTCACTCAGTCAAGTCAACAACCACTGAGCATAATATACTGTACACTCGACTCGGGTTCCACAACTATATATAACTTTCCCGTGCTTCAAAATTAATATCCTCCTTACTGACTCCATGGAACAAAAAAAAAAAAAAAAAAAGTTCAGAGAACCTCGAATTTTAGCTCCGGCCTCAGCCGAGAGCTCAAGGTCTTATCGTAATTATTGTTGTTGTTCTTGGGGCGACAACTTCTAAAATAGTTCAACTGACTCACTCACTCACTCTTTTCCTCCCATCCATTTTCTTTTACCGACATTGAATCATTTATCCGAGGGGTTCACCCTCAATAAAAAGGGTTCATTTTCAAAATTTAAATATAACTATATGAATACGAAAATCCAGATAAAACATAATTAATATTTTTGAGACCTTTACATATGGATATTTTATTATTTCACTTGAATCATTAAGAGCCGGAGCTTTTGAAGGGTTTTCCTTCATGTTCTTGTTCCACTTAGGAGATACTTTTATTTATTGCACATACGTTTACTTCATTCTTATCATATTACTGTTTACCGTACATTTATATGATTTTCATTCCATGTGTTTCGTTTGTTGGTTGGCTGTTTTTTTTTTTTTTTTTTTTTTGTCGATAGTTTACAAACAGTTTTTTTTATCTTTTTTTAACTGGTTTAGGAATTAATAAAGCCAGGGAGTTAAATCATTCATTCATGTTTGTAGAATGATTAAACTTTCCCCAATATTTGTGAGTTGGTTGTTAGATATTTATTGATATGTTTGAGGTTTTGCACGTTCCCAAACCCAAAAGTTTACCTCTGTGTTATATTCTCTCTCTCTCTCTCTCTCTCTCTCTCTCTCTCTCTCTCTCTCTCTCTCTCTCTCTCTCTCTCTCTCACAGCGTCACCTTTCCTCACTTTGCTGAGTAATGTTGGTCAGCGGCCGGGAGGGAGGGAGGGGGGAAGGGAAGGAAAGAGGGAGAGGCGAAGGGGAAAGAGAAGATGTGGAAAGATAAAGTAAAGTACTACAAACAAGTAGAAGAAAAATATGAAGGAATGGAACTAGAGAAAAGTAATTAAATGCAAGAATGTTTTGTTAAAGTAAGACATAGTTTAATATGTGAATCAAATCATGGAATAGAAGGAAATAAATAGCAAAAGTGTAGGAGAAAATTTAATCAGTGAAGGGAAAATAATAATTGCAAAACATACTTAGAGAAATGGAAGGAAACGGAGGAGATGGAAAAGATGAAATTACTACAGGCTGGTAGATAGGGAAGAAAGTATATAAGGTAAAGGAAAGATAGTAGACGTTAGGGTTAGCGGAAGAGAGGAAGGAAAGAAAACTGAGGAGAAAAGATAGTGGAAATAATTATTGAGTAGTGGAGAGGGGAAAAGGAGGTGGAGGAAGAAGGGAACAAGAGTTGGGTACACACACAGACACATACATACATACATAGGCCTATATACATACATACACACACACACATACATACATACTGTACACACATACATACATATATACATACATACACACACACACACATACACACACACACACACACACACACACACACACAGTACAGAACGGTAGGCCTATTGACATGTGTACAATATGTGTGGGAAGACAGGCAATTATTGAACCTGTACTCTATCTTGCTTCCTGACCACTACCACCAACTACCACCATTTCCTCCACTACTGCTACCACTACTACTATTACTACCATTACTTCCACTACTACCACCACTACTACTATTACTACCATTACTTCCACTACTACCACCACTACTATTACTACCATCACCTCCACTGCTGTCACTACTACTATTACTACCATTACTACCATTACTACCATCACCTACACTGCTACCACTAGGACCACCATTACCTTTCTCATCCATCACTACCACCACCACCACCACCATCATCACCTTTCTCTTCAAAAACTCTACCTACCACTACCACCACTTTTATTTAATTAATTTTGTATTTATTCATTTTTATATTTATTTATTCCTGACACCACCACCAACAACAACACTTTTATCACCTCATCACCATCAACACGACAACAGACACAACCTCTCTCGCCTCGACATTGAAGGCGAATTTCTATACACATATTTTTCTCTGTTCCTATAAGACCGAAAAACAAACTCTTTAATTATCGTTGCACGCAGCATTCACACACGTATGTACAGTCACGAACACTAATACGTATCCAGGTGTGCTTCGAATACCCAAGAGAGACGGTAAATAAAGACACAGTAAGATCTCCATTGGAATTAAATCGATGTTAAAGAGCTGTATACTTATTATTATTGCTCGTGACTGTACCAAGACAACAAAACACACTGTCCTCTCGTGTGAATAATATTGCAGTCGTTGTTGTTGTTGGACCAGAATATCGCCGTTTGATGCGCCACACAAACGTAACAAGATACATGGCTACACGATTTATTTTTTTATGTTTTTTTTTTTTTTTTGTACCGAATACCTGGCGTTCCACTCTAGGTCACCCAGCTACCGGTCCGTCCCTCCCTCCGTCCCTCCCTCCGTCCGTCCCTACTGACGTCACATCAACACACTAGAGGAGGAGGTCCCTGGGGTTTCATGTTCCAGTTTCGCCTCGGGAGTTTTGCGTTTCACTGTGGCGGCTGTGTGGTGGTGATGGTGTTGGTGATGATGGAGGTGATGTTGGTGGTGTTGGTGGTGGAGGTGGTGATGATGATGGTGGTGGTGATGGTGGTGGTGATGGTGGTGGGTTGGGTGGTGGCGGTGGAAAATGGTAAAAGTTTCATGTTTCATTGTGGTGTGGTGGGGTTATTCCGTATGTGACTATTGGGGGAGGGAGGGGGGGGGGGACTACTGTAGGTGTGTGTGTGTGTGTGTGTGTGTGCGCGCGCTGACTTGGCTATTACAGTGGTGAAGGAAATGAGTGAGAGGTGGTTGGTTGGTAATAGTAATGTGAGGCCCGTAGTTTAAAAGAAATTGAGGGCCCTTACTGGAGCTCTATATATCCTCCAAAATAATCCAGGCTACAGAACCCTTCAGTGTTTCTAATAGGGAATCTGTTGCCCGGAGTAGTTTGGAGTCTCGTGCATGGTGTTGGAGTGGGGCGGGTGGGTGGTGGACAGAGGAGTGTGTATGTACAGTTGCTAAAAGAGGAATTGCGACAACTATTGATAGAACACTAAATATATTAATATCCATAGTTGTTTGTAGGGATCATAAGTATGTATTACAGAAGGATACGTATATTTCCTTCTGTTATACATGCTTATAGTTACTACAAAATATTGTTGTGGATATTATTACTATGGTTAAAATTCCATTAAGATTTGTCGCAATTCCTCTTTTGGCAACTGTGGATAATACTATGGTTAAAGTTCCATTAAGATTTGTCGCAATTCCTCTTTTGGCAACTGTACGTGCTGGCGTGTGACTGTGATAGAATGTAGTGAGTATTGTGGTGTGTGGAAGTGGCCCCGTCACCTCGTAAACGACCAGGGTGCCTGAGTCCAAGATCCAGATACAGTCGTTGTGGTCACAGGCACGGAGCAGGGGACGACGGAAGTGGCCAGTGGGGAGGGGAAACAGAGTGGGTGGAAAGCATGATTGTATGATATGTAGGCCTATACAAGGACAGACTGAGTTTAGTTAGTGAGTTAGATGGTTAATTAAATGGTGAGAAAATTAGGGAAGGAATGGGGCAAGGAAAAAAACTGTAAAGAAGAGGAGGAAAATACGGCAGAAAGATTAAAAAAGGAGTACGGAATCATGGGGAAAGAAGGTGAAAATTGGGTGGCAATGAAAGGACGGAAAGAGTAATATAAGTGAGGGAGAAAGATAATGGAAAGAGGAAGGGATGAGAAAAGAAAGTGAACAGGGACGGAATGGGTAACATTTTCCAACTCGGCTGACGCAACACATGTGACGTCAAACCCTGTTGTTCTTTGCTTTAGCGACTGAGCCTCGTAGTAGTGTTTTCATATTTTGACCAAAGGGAATTGAAGGCTTAAGGTGTTGGTTGCATGGGTTGTCTTGGTTATGGTATTACAGTATATAGGTTTGAATATCTCAGATGTTTGAATCCTGAGTACGTAATCCGAGAGTATATGTATGAAGTAGATGAAGACGTGAAGAGAAAAGGGGCGATGAAAAGAAAGACAAAACAGGGAAACAAACAAGAGTAGGAGAGAGAGGACACTGACGAAAGGAAAAGAAGGAAAAGAGGAAGGAGAGGGAGGGATGGGAGTGGTTTAGTGTGGCTGACTGTAATGGCTGGTGGTTGTGTTGGTAGTGTACTAATGGTTGAGGTTGTAAATGGTATGTGTCAGGGTAATGATGGTAATGGTTTGTTTTGTTGGAGAATGGTGGTTGGTGATGGTGGTGGTGGTGGTAGGAGGTATAAGTAAGTGCATGGATGGTGGTAGTGTTGTAGTAGTGGTAGTTGATGAGTGGTGGCGAAAGTTTAACATTGTTTTGATATCCGGAATTAGTCTTGTGTTCATACGTCGAATATATTTGTTAAAGAATGTTTGTCAGATGTGTGTGAAGTAGTCTTATAGTCTTGACATTACTAATAGTTGATCTTGTAGCCTAATGCAGGAACAGTCGAACAAATTTATGCGATGGAATACAGACGGCACAGCTACTGAGAATTTATGTTATGTAGCATTGTTGTTGATTAATTAAGGCACGAGTTAATCTGTTCGAATTCCGTCAAACTTGTAAGTGGGAAACAGAAAGCAGGCGGAACGAAAAGTTGGCAATGACATTTAAAAGCCGTCTGAGCTGTTATTCAAACCAACCTCTTTTTATACACACACATATACACACACTCGTACTTTGGTATTTACACAGGAAATATATTTTATTCCGCACCAAAATAATTATATTTCAACCTTGTGTTTATCTCTTTTGTTCTCAAAGTATTTTGTTTCCACGCACATGCGCACGCACACACACACACACACACACACACACACACACACACACGAAAAAGTGATTGAGTACAATAACAAAATATTTTCCTTTGTTCGTGTGTGTGTGTTATTTAACTCCAGTGTAGGGTTTCAGGTTTGTGTTGGTGATGATGATGATTGTTCTCCACGACCACAAGCAGCTGGGTTGGTTGGTTGGTGGAATAGTCTACGTGGAAGTACTTTACTTTACTGGGAGCTAAGGAAGTGGATAGATGATTTGTGTTGGTGTTGTGGTGGTGGTGGTTGTTATTGTCGTAGTGGTGGTAATTTTTGGCAAACTGATGGTGAGTGATGTTACTGACTTGAGGAGGAGGAGAAAGGGGGGAGGGAAAGGAGTAGGGGGAGAGGTGAGCTGACTGACTGAGGGACGGGACCATGGAGGGACTGACCAGAACTGTTACCCACCACCACCACCACCTGACGTTCTGACCCTGACTCTCACCTCCACAACACACACACCATTGCACACATTTTTCTTAAGGCTTCTGATTCCTCATGACCATACCACGAAACAAGCTCCTTCACTAGCCTATAGGTGGTGTTTCGTGATACTATTTGAAGGACTTGTTTATATCCAATTTTCTGACTACACCACATGGTCCGACCTTAAACGGTTTTGCTCCTGCCAGTGTTGCAGTGTTACAATAAGCTACGTCGTCTCTCACTTCCACAACACAACAACACATTTCGTACCGTAGTAGTACTTTAGGGGGTTACTAGAGGTAGCGAATGGCCCCCTCCTGACCTACTTTCTCTACTTAAAAACCACTTTCCTACATGTGTTTCCAGCTTCACCTTCTTATAATATTCTCATCCTAATTTACCTTGGTGGTGTGATCTCGTAACTTCTTATATCTTCCTTCGTTCTGTGTCCCCAGTTTCCTATATTCCTTGTTTGCATCTCTTGCCCATAACTTTTTGATCCCTATATCCTACAGCCCTTCTCATGTGACTCTTTTTTTTATTTTTTTTTACATGTTTCCTCCCCCACATCTTTTTCCACATTTTTGCTTTGTCCCATCTTCTATCTTAACCCCCTCCTTCCTTCCCCTGTATTTTCCTCTTTCCCTTATCATTTTCTCCTATTATACTTTCCTCCTTCCCCCCTCCTTTTTCTATCCTTTCCTCCTTCTCCTTCTCCTCCTTTTCGTATCCTTTCCTCCTTCCCCCATCCTTTTCATATCCTTTCCTCCTTCCCCCCTTCTTTTTCTATCCTTTCTTCCTTTTCCCATCCTTTCCTCCTTCCCCCCATCCTTTTCCTATCCTTTTCTCCTCCCCCTATCCTTTCCTCTTTCCCCTATCCTTTCCTCTTTCCCCTATCCTTTCCTCTTTCCCCTATCCTTTCCTCCTTTCCCAATCCTTTCCTCCTTTCCCAATTCATTCCTCCTTTCCCAATCCATTCCTCCTTTCTCAATTCTTTCCTCCTTTCCCTATCCTTTCATCACCCCTTCATCTCTCTCTTCCTTTCCCTATCCTTTCCTCCTTTCCCTATCCTTTCCTCATCACCCCTTCATCTCCTTCCTCGTGTACCCTCCTCCCACATATCTGTTCCAACCCACTGGTGCCCAAGATTGTCTTTGTTGGAAACTTTTCTGCCTTCCTCCTCCTCCCCCCCCCCCCTCTTTCCCCCCCCCCCCCCCTCCTCTTCCTCCTCCTCCTCCTCCTCCTCCTCCTCCTCCTCCTCCTCTTGCCCGGGAGGTGCGGAAATTCAATTAGAATTTTCTTTATCTCTGTTTGTCTCTTTCACTTATTTTTTCTCTCCAGTCGTTGTGCCCTGCTTCATTTTTCTCTCTCCTGCTCGACTGTTTATTTTATATGATTTATAATTTATTTTTGCTTAGCTGGGAGAAAATGTAATGTTCAGTCGGCCTCAGGAATTCGTAAAAAGTGGAAAATTTAGTATATTTAGTATATTATTATATTTATAGTTTCCTATTACTAATACTTGAATCAGTCAGCACAATAATGCCTACAGTATATATATATATATCATTGAAAGTGATAGCATGGTTGGCGTTGTGTGTGTGTGTGTGTGTATGTGTGTGTAGAATAAAAACCACTTTTAATTAACAAATGTTCAGTGTACGAATTACTGAGTCCGACTGTACATAAAGTTGGTAAGGAAGTGAGTGCCTGGGTATGAAAACTTGGCTTAAATACTTTTTACTGTGAGAAGGTTTAAATGAACCTCTGAGTAGGAGAGGCTCTGAATAATTAGGAGTTCAGTTTACAGCTACAATCACTCTGGGAATCTGAAACTACTCCCCTACACCAATTACTATGCAAAGTGTGTGTGTGTGTGTGTGTGTGTGTGTGTGTGTGTGTGTTTGTGTGTGTGTGTGTGTGTTTGTGTTTGTGTTTGTGTTTGTGTGCGTGTGCGTGTGTGCGTGTATTTGTGTGCGTGTGTTTGTGTGCGTGTGTTTGTGTGCGTGTGTTTGTGTGCGTGTGTTTGTGTGCGTGTGTTTGTGTGTGTGTGTGTGTGTGTGTGTGTGGTTTTAACAAGAACGAGGCCTCAGTGTGTAGTCTGGGTTTTTCTGGTTCGTTCAAAATAATGTCCTTAAAAAAAAAAATTGACCTTTTTTTAATTAGCCTGTGATCGTGTCGTATAATTATGACTTGGAAGCTCCTCATTTCCTCGGAGTATATGCCACAAAACAGGCTCATTCCATATATAAGTAGTGTTTGGTGGCAATGTTTGAAGGACTCACTCACTCACTCACTCACTTAGTTCCAATTAGACTGAATCACGGGGTCCTTATTTAGCACCTAACCTACGCATGCTCTGATAACCCAACTAAACTGAAGGGAGCCATTCATAGACCATCATAGACGTGTGAATAAGTATAGCCTAGAGTACATAAAGTCGAGTACAATCACGAGCCCTAATAAGTATCCAAATCTGCTTCGAATAAGTATCCAAATCTGCTTCGAATAAGTATCTAAATCTGCTTCGAATAAGTATCTAAATCTGCTTCGAATAAGTATCTGAATCTGCTTCGAATAAGTATCTAAATCTGCTTCGAATAAGTATCTAAATCTGCCTCGAATAGATAAGTTTCGAATAAGTATCTAAATCTGTTTCGAATAAGTTTCCAAATCTGCTTCGAATAAGTATCTAAATCTGCTTCGAATAGATAAGTTTCGAATAAGTATCCAAATCTGCTTCGAATAAGTATCCAAATCTGCTTCGAATAAGTATCTAAATCTGCTTCGAATAAGTATCTAAATCTGCTTCTAATAAGTATCTAAATCTGCTTCGAATATGTATCCAAATCTGCTTCGAATAGGTATCTAAATCTGCTTCGAATACTCCTCTTAACTTGTATACGAGCTCCAGGAAGTATTGGCGACAGAATAAGCGTCGTAACTACTGGTGTTGGTGGTTGTAAGACGATCCGAAACTTCAACAACAAGACCTGGATATAATGATTTATGTTATGGCTATATAGTTACAGGACCTAAAGCTAATAATAAAATGGTGGTATAATGTTTTAGGCTCGTGGGTGGTATGATATGATATGATGGGTGACCTGGTTGTGAGTGAGTGAGTGGGTGAGCGTACAGTACTCTTTGGGTTGGGTGGATGTGGAGTGGGTTTGACAGGTCTGAGTGGGTGAGTGGGACGTTTGAGGCGTAAACAAGGAGTGGGGTGGTAGTAGGAGGAGGAGGAAGGGGAAGGAAGGGGAATAGGAGTAGTAGTTATAGTGTGATTAGTAATTGAAGACGAGCTAAGCTAAGAAGCGCAAATGTAGTAGTAGTTATTGTAGTAGTAGTAGTAGTAGTATGTAATCTGTTAGTTTAATTATTATTGTTACCTTTGAAGTATTGAAATGGGATCTACTGTTAGCATACTTTTTTTTTTATATAATTCTTGATTGTTCTGAGTGAAATGGAAATAATAGTGAAGAGCAGAGAGTACACACACGATTGGCACTCTATTATTTAACTATTTTCTCCTTCCTTGATTAACAAAGTAAGTTTAAAGAGTGTTCTAACATTTTGTGGTGGTCGTAATCACTGCATCCTTGTTGTGCCCTAGAAAATCCCCCTCTCAACTCCCACGTGTAAAGTGTTTTTTTAATGTGTTGCCAAGGAGACGCGAGTTGCCTAACATTACCCGGCAACACACACACATACATAGATATTATACATACACACACACCCTCTCTCTCTCTCTCTTTCACTCTCTCTCTCTCTTTCACTCTCTCTCTCTCTCTCTCACACACACACACCATCAGTATCAACAAACAAGCCCCACACAAGCTAGCCTACACTCGACTCTTCTTACTCAACACACATTGACCAAACATACATCCCAGTTGAAGTCAGATACATAAACATAAAGGCAACTCAAGCGTGCGCATCAGAGAGAAGGTGGTGGTGGTGGTGGCAGACATTAATCCCTCGGCTTATCAATGGGAAAAAATATATAGATACACACACACACACATACACACACACACACACACACACACACACACACACACACAGAGAGATAACAAGCTCGTTTTTATCCACGGAAACAATATGATTCAGGCATGAACTAACAGATATATATGAGTGCTGACGTTCACATAAATAAATAAATAAATACTAAAATATCTGTATCTCTCTCTCTCTCTCTTTCTCTTTCTCTTTCATACACACACATACACACACACACACACTAACCCTTCTAATCCAGTGATAAACATCGGTGCAATTTAGCCTTTAATTATAATGGGAAATAATTCATCAGGAGAGTCCCATAGAGTGAGACGATAATTATTTATATAGGCTGTATAGTGATGTTGCCTATATATTATTATTATTATAGGAGTGACCTTTAGTGTGGTACAGTCATGGTCAAAAGTCCTCCTGCAAACCTGGTGAATAAAAACGAGCCATTTGATTGAAATTTATTATGAACCAATATTTTGCATAGCTATAGTTTCGGATCATTTTTTCATTTTCGAAGCCATCTATCTCATTGGAAGGTGTTTAAAGGTGTTACAGGACTATTGACCATGACTGTACAATCTCTGACAGCCACTCCATCCATCCCCTCCACCACCTGTTGCTGCTGCTACTACTGTACCTGACTTGCCTACCTAAACACACACACACACTCACACGCACACACACACACGTAAACACACACACGTTTTACAGCAGATTTGTTTTTTGTTTTTGTTTTGTTTTTCTGTTTGCTCTGTGTGATTTTTCTGGGTTTGTATATTCCTTTTTCTTTCTTATTTTATTCTCTTCTTTTCTGTGATTTTTTTTTTGTTCAGTTTCTGTATATAATTTCTGCATTTATATTTTCTCTGTTTTGTTTCTCTTTTTTCCCGATTCCGAATATATTATAGTGAAAAAGAAATACTGGTTGTCTATTTATATATTAGTATTTTCACTATACTCATTTCTTGTTTTCTGAATTAGTTTTTTTTTTTACAATAATATATATTTTCAGTAGTTTTCTCATTTCGTTTTTTTTAGTATAATTTTCGGTAGTTTTCTTATTTACAGTTTTTTTTACAATAATATATATTTTCCGTAGTTTTCTAATTTAGTTTTTAGTATTATTTTCCGTAGTTTTCTTATTTTCATTTTTAATTCATTTTTACAATATTTTTTCCGTACTTTTCTTTTTTACAGTTTTGTTTTTGTTTTTTTACAATATTTTTTTCAGTAGTGTTTTATTTACATTGTTTTTTGCAATATTATTTTTACTAGTTTTCTTATTTCGTTTTTTTATTTTTTCAATATTATTTTTACTAGTTTTCTTATTTTCGTTTTTTTTTTTTTTTTTCAATATTATTTTTAGGAGTTTTCTTTCTGCTATCTATGTTTTATTAATAACGGTGTTCGCCGACGTGAGTTTGATTCAGAGCTTCTGTATTGAATTAGAGACACACACACAAACAAACCCGTGAAACCTTAGAAGCAATTAAGAGGATGTTGTTCTCTGTGGGTGAATGGTGGTGGTGGTGGTGTTTGTGTGTTGGTGGTGATGGTGTGGTGATGGTGATGATGGTGGTGGTGTTGTGTGTTGGTGGTGTTTGTGTGTTTGTGGTGATGGTGTTTGTGTTGTTGGTGGTGTGGTGATGGTGTTTGTGTGTTTGTGGTGGTGGGGTTTATTTTGTGTTGGTGTGATATGATTGATTTATGTGGATGATGAGTTGGAGGTGGAGAGAGTAGAATAGAGTAGTATGTGTGTGTGTGAGGCTACAGTTTTCTGGACTGAATATTGCAATAGGGAAAATGAGGATAGCCTTCAAATGAGTTGTAGAAGAAAGAAAGAACTGGGTAGTGTGCAGTGAAGACAGACAGACAGACAGACAGACAGACAGACAGACAGAGACAGAGACAGACACCGAAACCACCACCACCTCCTCACTCAGCATACCTTCTTTTCCCTATCCATTGTCAACTAAGTAGGGGTTGTGGTGAAGGGGTCAGGTATAGGTAGCCATGAGAACAACCCCCTCCACACTTCAATACCCGACCACCATCCAGTGCAGGGGAATGAGTGAGTGAGTGAGTGGGTATCGGGTAACTTGATGGCTGGCTTGCTGCTCTCTGACCCTGCTGCCATTCCCTTCCCTTTCCCTTCTCTTCTCTTCTCTTTTTTTCATTTCCCTTCCCTTCTCTTTCCTTCCCTTCCCTTCCCTTCCCTTCCCTTCCCTTCCCTTCCCTTCCCTTCTTTTTCTTCATTGCCTCTGCCTCTTGCATGTTCTCTCTCTCTTTCTCTCTGTATCAATCCCCTCCTCTCTCCTTATTTTATTTTTCAATCCCTTCCTCTCCTCTTTCTATCCCCTCCTCTCTCCCTCTATTTCAGTCCTCTCCTTTCTCTCCCTTTCTTTCAATTTCCTATTCTTTCCCTCTCTCAATCTTCATCTTTTTCTCCATTTTTCAATTCCGTGCTTTTTCCCCCTTCTCAATCTCTCGTTCTTAATTCCTCCTTCAATCTTAACTCTGCCCCAGTTTCCCCAATCCCATGCTCTTCCTTACTCTTGTCAAAATTCCTCGGCTTGTCCTTAAATATCTCTCTCTCTACCTCTCCCCTCACCCAACCCCACCCCACCATTTGCCCTTTCCCTGCTGTGCCTGCCTTGCCTTGCCGAGCCTCCATGCATCAGTTTCCTTTCATTATCCCTTGCCTGCCCCTCGACCCCCTGCCTGCCTGCCTCTCCTGATATATTGTGCCATCATTACTGTGTATCCGAGGTCGATGGTGGTGGTGGTATAGGCTGGACACTGATGACACTCTCTGGACAACCCCCCATTGGATCCATGCATGGTTGGTTGGTATTCAGGTCGCATGTAGGCTCTTTGATAATCTCAAAAATTCAGTCCAATATTTTCATTCGCCCCCATGCACTTTTCATAGCATTCATCCCTGCTGGTCCACATTCACAAACCTGTACTATATAGCCTTCCTTCACAAACAAAATTTCAGTCACCCATTGTACTTACTTACTTACTTACTGTGCCTTTCATTCATTCACTGATGATCATAAACCAATCCCACACACAACCTACCCATCTCAGTGACCTACTCATTTCAATCCATATACCTACATATTCACCTCACCTACTCAACACCACGAACCCACCTCACTCACCAACATAAACAAACACCTTGCACTAACCTCACTCACCAACATAAACAAACATCATGCACTTACCTCACTCAACAAACATCATACACTAACCTCACTCAAACAAACACAATGCACTAACTTCACTCAACAAACATCATTCAATAACCTCACTCACCAACTCAACAAACATCATGGACCCACCTCACTTCATCCACCAACCCCATGCATCGAAACCCCTGACCTCATCCAACCTTCTCCTCCTCCTCCTCCTCTTCCTGCCGGCATCTTGTGAGCCTGACTGGCACCCCTGGCCCTCCCCTGGCACCGATATTGGAGTCCCCAGGATATAATGCTGCTCTGAAAGTGGCCAGCTTGCTCAAAATATCCGCCCTATTTATCCTCCAACTTTCCTCATTATCTTAAATAAGTTTGTGACGTGCGAAGATGGTTGGGTGTAGGCTATGTGATGGGGGTGTGGGATGTGGAGATGTAGAGAGGTGAGGGTGTGGATGTGGTGATGAAATTAAGAGGTGAGGGTGAGGATGTGGTTGTGGAAGAGATGAGGGTGGGGATGTGGTGATGAAATTAAGAGGTGAGGGTGGGGATGTGGTGATGAAATTAAGAGGTGAGGGTGGGGATGTGGTTGTGGAAGAGATGAGTGTTTGGATGTGGGGGTGGAGAGGCGAGGGTTGAGGTGGGAGAAGTGAGAGTGTGATTATGAAGATGAGTTTCTGTGGATAGAAGGTGCAATGGTGAAAGGAGTGAGTGGTGCTGGTAGATATGCTGAGATTGTGATAGTGAGTGAACGGGGATTGCATGGGGTTGTAGTACAGTATTGAAACATTGAGGCGATTTAGATGAAGTGCATTGGCTTAGAGGGTGGAAGAATAGAGCAGGAGAGATGTGAGTATGGACTAGTTATAGTAGTTGTGTGATGGTGGTTGATGTGATTGTGACCATAAAAAAATGTGTTGTTGGCTTTGGATATTGTAAGTGAAAAAAATTTACTGGATGGCTACTAGAAAAAAGTTTTGATTAATAGATGTGCAAGTTATATTATGGGTAAAAGGGATAAGTATATATAGTTGTGGTGGCTTGTGTGATAGTGAGGTGGTTTTTATAGTGGAGAATTCAGTCAAAGAGTAATGTGATGGAGGTTGTTATAAGGAAAGTATGGTAGAGTATTGTAAGGAGAGTATGGTAGAGTTGTGGGAAAATCATGGTAGTGCTGTAGGAAAGGTAGGGAGCATATTTATATCATGGTTGGCAAGTTGTAACAAAACGAAAATATGATGGAGACAGTAATGATGTGGATGTGTCGAGGTGATTGTGTTGGGGGCAGTGAATAAAAAAAAATATATATCGTGGCGAAGTGAATATCATGGTGTGAGTGCACGGAGGAGAGAGAGAGACAATGCCCTGGTCAATGCCACTGCAGCAACATCATCATTAACCAGGCTTTGTTTTTATTGATGGTGGTGGTGGTGGATGGGGAGCTATCTATAGTTGGCCGGAAAGAGATATGATAGTGGCATCCTGATCAAGTGTGTATATAGCGGGTTGGGACGGGACGGAACACGGGGAGTAGCGTAAGGGTAATGCGGGGTTCACACTAGTCCGTTTTGCCAGATAGCCTACATCTCTGATCGTCTCTCTAACTCAAAGGTACTTGTGGTGATGAAGACTTGATGATGGTGAAGAAGAATTTTTGATGATAATAATAATGATGATGGTGATGATGAAGAATTGATGATGATAATGATGTTGATGAAGAATTGATGATAATGATGTTGATGAAGAATTATTGATGATGATGGTAATGATGGGAATGATCAGGTTGAGGAGGTACTACATACATACATACAGGCGAGAGTATCAATGCCTGTGGGTGGCGATAACGTAGGTTGATGGCGGGGAGGGTCTTCTGTTGGTGATGATAGCGATTATGATAATAGACCTTGCACGGGTTATGGTAGTGGTGGTGATGGTGGTGTTGGGGTTGGGGTGGTGGTGGTTGGTGGTGGTGATTGTGGTGTTGATTGTGGTGGTGGTGGTGGTGATGGTGGTGATAACGTTGCTCAAGATATGGTATTATTATCCTCAGTAAACCTAAGAGTAATTATTATTTTAATGATAACGATAATGAATGGGCCCAGCACAGAAACCGATAATGATAATAATGATATAAATTACACCAGCAAAATTTATTATAATTGCATCATTACAGCATATTATAGGAATAGCCTATAAAATTTTAGTAGTGTTATAGTTTGGATGACAGTATATTTTTATACTTAATTTATTTTTAGCTCCGGCCTCAGCCGAGAGCTCAAGGTCTTATCGTAATTATTGTTCTTGTTCTTGTTTTTCTTCTTGGGGCGACAACTTCTAAAATGCTTCAACTGACTCACTCACTCACTCATTCTTCTTGGGTCGACCATTTCTTAAAAGGGGTTCAACTCACTCACTCACTCACTCACTCATTTCACTTGAATCATTAAGAGCCAGAGCTTTTGAAGAGTTTTCCTTCATGTTCTTGTTTATTTTGTCAGTCTTCTATATAATTATTTATTTTTTCAAATATTTTTAATTATTCGTAGGAAAATGACTTGTTAACACTATTATTGTTAGTGTATTATATGAATGATATTAAATTGCTTTCTGTAATAATATAATCTTCTGTTTTCCTCAGCCATCTTTATAATTCTTAATATAATACAAACTTACGATATTGAAAAAATCAACAACAAAAACAACCACAACCACAAAAACACATGTAATAGGAAGGTGAAAGACCTCTGTGAAATTCTCGACACTGACGGACGGATTAGGTAGTGAACGTTGACGAGTGAGTGACCTTGGTTGGCACTGTGATGGCATACATACATACACTAGTGCCACACCTCACACACTAATTTTTTTATAATCCATTTCCGACGGAAGCCCCTGTTCGTGTGGTATACTATATGTGAGATTTATATCGTCCTCTATGGGTCATATATGGGGCAGGAGGAGGTGGAGGTGGGGGTGGAGGTGGAGGTGGAGGAGGAGGAGGTGGTGGTGGTGGAGGTGGAGGTGGAGGGAGTATAGTTGGTGTGAGGAGTTATGGGGTAGCTAAGCGAACAAAAAGTGATGAGGAAGAGTATAATGTATACAGGAGGTGTGGTTGTGGAAATTTTACAAGAGGAAAAGAAATGACACTGTATCTTCCAAGAATAGCTTAAGTTTTAACTATATATACCAATAATGTTAGCCTACTTGAATTAAAGAAAACAAAGGTAAGTTAATAACAAATAATCTTACCCTGCGTTTTCTCTTATCTGGACACTGACCTTGCAGCTTCAACGAATTTAAACGGGAATCTCGTAATGCATAACTGAAGTACAAGGTTTAATTCGCATAACTTTAAATAAATATCAGCGTAGCACGTCGATGGATGGCAACCGTACAGTAGCCTATGTGATAAGTGATATAGAGTAGAGGGGAAGGTGGTATTCTTTAAGGACCCTGTGATCGTGTATGAAAACTGGAGGCTTCTGATTCCTCCAAATTATGCCACGAAACAAGCTTTTTCTATATAGTTGGTGTTTCGTGGCAATATTTGGAGGACTCATTTACTTCCAATATTCTGACTACATCACAGGGTCCCTTAAACCTTGTTGTTGGTGCTAATGCCGTGTGGGAGAGGCTTGACGAGAATGACATGGGGGACTGACCGTGTGAAGAAAGGACCACCAGGAATACTTATAAAAGGGAGTAGCCTACTTGTGATTGGTATGGGTTTCAGTCGAGAGGTAAGGAGGGGTACCTGAGACCTCATTAACGAAGGGAAGAGGGTCATGATGGTGAAACAGGGGAAAGACAGACAAGGACATTACGAACAGGGAAAGAAGCAAGGAAGGACGGAAAGAAAGGAGGGAGGGAAGGAAGGAAGAGGCAGGTAGGAAGGACGGAAGGAAAGGAGGGAGGGAGGGAAGGAAGGCAGGCAAGGAAGGCAGGCAAGGAAGGAAGGAAGAGGCAGGTAGGAATGACGGAAGGAAAGGAGGGAGGGAAGGAAGGAAGGAAGAAGCAGGTAAGTAGAAAGGGAAGGTGTGTAATATTTTATAGGTAGAGAAATTGGAGGACGGGGGGGAAGAGGAGCGGAAACACCTGTTGCTTTAGGACAGGTGTGGTTGTATAGGAGTTGTACCCAGCATTCCTTCCTTCCTTCCTTCCTTTCATTCATTCATTGTCTTTTGGGCTGGCTGGGGGAAGAGGCAGGTGTTTTCCAGTTTCCGTCGGGTTTACACTACAGGAAGTTGTTTGTGTGTTGTGGATGTGTGTGTTGTTGATATGTGTGTGTTTGTGTGTTGTGGATGTGTGTTTGTGTGTTGTGGATTTGTGTGTGTGTGTTGTTGATGTGTTTTTGTGTTTGTGTGTTGTGGATGTGTGTGTTTGTGTGTTGTGGATGTGTGTGTGTGTTTGTGTGTTGTGGATGTGTGTGTGTGTTTGTGTGTTGTGGATGTGTGTGTGTGTTTGTGTGTTGTGGATGTGTGTGTTTGTGTGTTGTGGATGTGTGTGTTTGTGTGTTGTGTGTGTGTGTTTGTGTGTTGTGGATGTGTGTTTGTGTGTTGTAGATGTGTGTGTGTTTGTACAGAAATTTCGTGAAAACATTTGGCAATTAACAAAATATTTGGCCTCGGTTTGTAGGTATGGTTCGTCGTATGTGAGAATTTATCGGACAAAACTACGACACGACTCTTGTCTCTCACTGTACATGAATGTATGTGTCAGTAGAGCTGTGTATATTTAAGTGTGAATACAATATATATAATTTCTTCTCTTTTTTTTTTTTGCAAGTGGCCAAGGCAGTTCCTAGAAGGTCAGAGAAACACGTGGTGGAAGTGTGGACAGGATGTTGTTAGTGACAATGAAATGGAGCTGGCCTTTCCCTGTTATTTGGTGGTGAAGGTAAACCCTGGGGAGGAAAGGGTGTGTGTGTTGGGGTTTTATTCTCAGTTTGTCTCTCACTCCTTTGACGCAGCTGCTGGAGTCACACGATCATTCTTTCCTTAAAATGTGGCATATATTAGCATATAATATAATTTGATCGTCGGTTATGTGGGGAGGAGGAGAGTACATATGGGCACGTGTATATATGTATTGAATGTGCAATATATGTATTTATATATTTCTCAAAAATAATCATGATGCAATTATAATTCGTGTGCAAGTGCGTATGTGTGTGAACGTAAACATGTTTAAATTTACGAGCTTTTACAATCGTCCTCGACTTAATAATGCTGTGATTATCGCGTCAGCTCTATTCTTAGTACATAACTACGCGGGGGAAAGGAAGGAAGCCTTTCACAAGTTGCAACCCAAAGACCAGTAACTTTTACAGTGCCATGAATTATCTCGCCAGCTCAGATATCGGGTTTCGTTTCGTAATTAGACGCTAAATACAAATATTCTTTGAGTGCCGAGTTTATGCTCAGCAAAATGAAGCAATAGTTTGAAGTTAGTTTTTCAAGTATTGTAAAGTGTTGTACAGTTGCCAAAAAAAGTATTGCGACAAATTTTGATAGAACTTTAACCCTAGTAATATCCACAACTATTTGTAGGGACTATAAGCATGTATTACAGAAGGAAATATACATATTCTTCTGTAATACATACTTATAAGCCCTATAAACAACTATGGACATTAATATATTTAATGTTGTATCAATAGTTGTCGCAATACCTTTATTGGCAACTGTACATTGTTAGTGGAATAGTGGCGAAATTTGGTACGAGGAACTAATCCATCAGAAACTTGGAAATGAATAAAGTTAAGGACGAATGTTTTTTTAAGGCGAAATGAGGGACGAGTTTTGCAGTGCTGAAATAATTTGGAAGTTCTGAATGAAAGGCAAACAAGTCATTATTGCCTACATGAAGCACCCCACCCCTGCCCCCTCCTTACCCCCTCCCCCTTCTTACCCCCTCCCCCTCCTTACCACCTCCCCTCCCAACCCCCTCCTCCTCCTTACCCCTATCCCCATCCTAACCCCCTCCTCTCCCCTTCCTAACCCCCTCCCCTCCTTCTCGATCCCTCTCCTTACCCCCTCCCTCTCCCCATCCTAACCCCCTCCTCATCCTAACCCCCTCCCCTCCCCCTCCTAACCCCCTCCCTCTCCTTACCCCTTCCCCCTCCAAACCCTCTCCCTCCCCCTACCCCTCCTTACCCAGCCCTCAAGGCGCAGCAGTGGCGGTGTGAGTGATATGCCTGAGGGGAAGGGAGTGATACGCTGAAGGGGAAGGGGAAGGGGAAGGGGAAGGGAGTGAGATGAGGGGTGGCTGTCTGGCTGCATGATTATAGTACAGTATTATTTTTATTATTTTTATTATTTTTATTATTTTTTTATAGTACAGTACGATCGCCAGCAAAAGTTCCCCCAACTCTCCTTAAAATGACAACATATTTACCATGTATGCATCCCTGTATAACAAACAATGTGACAAATAAATAATCTTCTCTTCTCTTATCTTATCTTATTTTATTCACTAGCATAGCCATATTACGTGTCACAAGTTGGTTGGTGCTGTAGTGTCGTTTCTTCTGGGTTGTATTTTTTTTTTTCGCTTCTTGTCCATACATTCACGGGGTCGAGGCTCCATTTCTGTGCCAGTCGTATCATGAGGGTTAGTACGTAGCTCTCTCCTGTAACCATAGCAGAGCCACATGGTATTTATTAGGACGTCAGGAAGCATATATTAAGGACCCATGCAGTGATCGTGTTTGAGATTGGGTGGCTTCTGATTCCTCCTGACTATACTGTATATGTCACGAAACGAAATAAGCTCTTCCTATGTACTGTAGGTGGTGTTTCGTGGTAATGTTTGAAGGACTCGTTTATCTCCAATATTTTGACCACATCACAGGGTCTATTACTCTATACATTAATATATAGTATATACGGTATAGATGGTGTTTCGTGGCAATGTTTGAAGGTCTCGTTTATCTCCAATATTCGGACTACATCACATGCAGGGTCCCTTAGTCTATCCTGTATCTGTAATTATCAAAGCCCTTCTACGTGAAACAAGTGGTGCTATCGTTAGTAGAGACTCTTTGCATGGTTAACCACAGGGTCTCCTATAATCACTACCGTACATTTCCCTCACCTTCCCCTTACCTTCGTCTCCTTCCCTTACCTTCGCCTCCTTCCCTTACCTTCGCCTCCTTCCCTTACCTTCGCCTCCTTCCCTTACCTTCGCCTCGTTCCTCCTCACGGCTCCACCTCCTCCTCACGGCTCCACCTCCTTCCTCCTCACGGCTCCACCTCCAGTTTGTGAATAGAGAACAGCAATGCCAGAAAATATTTTGTACTCGACTGGATAATGAATGATATATTATGTTTATACCACAAGGAATGTACTGTACAATAGTTACGTATTAGACTAAACAAAGTATTTCATTGTTTTGTTTTATATGGGACCATCTGGTGTAGCCTAAAGTTGTCTTAAAGCGAGCAAAAATTACTTTAGTGTCACAAATTCAAGGTAAGTATGTTCCTATGCTCCAAGCTAGTGTCTCAAATTGCTGGTTATATGTGTACTGCACCGTATGTGTTTTATTATCCTTTTCCCCAAGTCAGGTTTGTGTGGGATCATTAAGGACCCCTGTGTTGTAGTCTGAAAATTAGAGGTAAATGAGTCCTTCAAACATTGCCACGAAACATCACCTATAGGGAAGGAGCGTGTTTCGTGGCATAGTCGAGAGGAATCAAAAGCCACCAATTAAGTTTCATACACGATCACAGGGTCATTAAGAGTTCACTTGTAACATAAGTTGTATTATAAGACTAGTTTAATGAGTGAAAGTTGGGTACAAAACCAGCACACAGGAATGCATTTGTAACGAGTATATAAATGTGTAGTGCCAGTCACCTCATATATATAAATGTGTAGTGCCAGTAACCTCATATATATAAATGTGTAGTGCCAGTAACCTCATATATATAAAGATTCGAACCCAGTATACCTTTATAAATCAGTAATCCCAGTTGAGAATGCTGGTTGGCATTTACCTGTCGACTGCACGAGACGAGGGTCAATGACATTTTAGGCACGAGAAGTTACAGAAGTATGACCCGATATGCACACCTATATATTATACCCAAAGTGAGATATAAACACGCCAGATATTTTTTCCACCATCAGAAAGAGTTAGGTTGTAGAAGTATGACCCAAAAATGCATACCTATATATTATATCCAAAGTAAAATACAAACACGCCAGATATTTTTCCACCATCAGAATTTTAAGAGTTTGTCCATACGATACGATGCATAAAAGGTGACTCGGAATGAATAATTATGTTTCGGTAGCCGCAGTCCCATAAAGCTATATACCAATACAGTCACTATTACTTATATACAGACGAGTGGTGCTTTAACCCTGCCTTTCGTCTGTATGTGTCCTCTATAGGTTATTACTGTTTCTGTGTTATATGCCTGGGTGACCGAACTGCCAAACGCGATTACTGACGGAAATTGACAGTCGCTGGTTGGTTTAGCGCGTTGCAGAGTCTGTCTAACTGTGTGTGTGTGTGTGTGTGTGTGTGAGGGTCGTGTGTAGGATTCCTCTATTTAGTGTAAGCGTGTCCAAGGTTCAAACACTTAGCGAGATTACTGTGAAAAGTTTGAGTGTGTGTGTGTGTTTGTGTGTGTGTGTGTTTGTGTGTGTGTGTGTAATGGATCTTCCCATCTGAGTTATGTGTCCCTATATAACAGAAAGTTAGGCCTACCCTCCTCCTCCTCTTCCACCACCACTACCTCCTCCACCACCTCCTCCACCACCTCCAACTCCTCCACCTCCACCACCACCACCACCTCCTCTTCCACCACCACCTCCTGTTAAGCTTGGGTGAGCGAACTGCCAAACGAATGCGATTACTGACGGAAATTGACAGTGGCTGGTTGGTTGAACACGTATTTCCTTCCTCCACAAGTTGTTGATGTGGTTTTGTCAATTCGCTATTTTTTCTCTCTCCATTCCTTGTGTATATAGCTTCTCTGGTGGTGATCATGATAACTTACTCTTTAATTATCATAATGACTTACTCTAATTATTTTTTACTGTCACCACAATGATCAACCTTCATCACTTCTTTTCAGTCAGTCTTCATCACTTCTTTTCAGTCAGTCTTCATCACTTCTTTTCAGCCAGTCTTCATCACTTCTTTTCAGCCAGTCTTCATCACTTCTTTTCAGTCAGTCTTCATCACTTCTTTTCAGTCAGTCTTCATCACTTCTTTTCAGTCAATCTTCATCACTTCTTTTCAGTCAGTCCTCCACACACACACACACACTCCATTCCTCACAATTCCCAACATTACCAGTCACCACTTCGCTTTTCTATAATCTCTCTTCACTCCACCACGCATTTCTCAATATTATGACTCGCCTCACACTTCTCTCAACAAAGCTTTTCCATCCATCCAGGATAACTTTGTTCAGTCCTTGCTACGCTATTCATCACATGCAGTTTTCTCACCTTATCACTTCGCTCAACACACACACACACACACACACACACACACACACACACACACACACACACACACACACACACACACACACACACACACACACACACAGCAAGGCCAGTCCTCAGTCTGACCAAGGCCTCTTTGTTACATCTAGATAATTAATGATCCACAGTTGCCAAGTAAGGTAGAGGCCCTTATTATTACGATGGTGAAACCTATTTATTTAGTTGTGTACACTCGTTATACATAATCCCTGACCAGAGATGAAAGGCAGGCAACACACACACACACACACACATACACACACACACACATACACACACATACACACACACTTACTATGTATTATTGTTATCTTCACATGTTAAGAATTGTAAATAATGGCAATAAATTTACTTTACTGTACTTACACACACACACACACACACACACACACACACACACACACACAC
>JAWZYT010004643.1:82500-94958 GCA_034508575.1 Petrolisthes manimaculis
GCAGGTAGATAGGTAGGTAGATAGATAAGGTAGCTAGGAAGGTAGGTAGGTAAAATGGTTAGATAGGCAGGCAGGCAGGAAACCTTGGTACAGTAAAATAAATGGATGGTTCCTGTAAGTCCTGAACTATATAACTGTGGCGTGGAGTCAACGAGAGGAGGCAGCCAGACTGTCGCCACCACCACCACCATGGCCTCTCGTACACTGTGGGGTGAAGACTGTGTGTGTGTGTGTGTGTGCTTGTTGGCAGGGACACACCGGAAAGACAGGAAGGGGGAAGATTTAGTCGAGTAGATAAAATAACCAACCAGGGAGGGAGGGAGGGAGGATGAGGTTTGGTACAGTGCAAGGGTATATAATGAAAAAAGATGAGACTTGGGTTTAAGTTGGTTAGACTATTATTTGAAAGCAAGTGGGGAGAAAATTTTGTCGGAACTACAGTAGAAAGGCAGGCAGGGATTATAATGTAGGAAGCGGAAGGAAGGCTGGTAATTAGAGAGTTAATAAAGTCAGAACGAGGGAGGTAAGGAGGGAGGAGAGAGCTTAATTAGCAAAGTAAGGTTGAGGGTGGAGAGAGAGAGAGAGACTTGTTACGACAATGCTGAGGAAAGTTGATGTTAAGGAGGAAAGAGAGAAGAAATAAAAATGTGATGCACGAAACGGAATGGGAGGCGAGGCGAGTAGAGGGAGTGGGTGTGCAGGGGAGGAAACACATGAACTTTAACTTCTCATAAAACAGAATGGGAGTAGAGGGAGTGGGAGTGGGAGTGGGTGTGGGAGGAAACACATAGACTTATTATTATTAAACTTCTCATAAAACAGAATGGGAGGCGAATAGAGGGAGTGGGTGTGGGAAGAAACACATGGACCTAATAAACTTCTCATAAAACAGGCAGGTTGACTCATAGCTTTTATGTGACTGTGTGTATATGTTCATTTTTGTGTGTAGGCCTATATTAAGTTTATATGTTAGTGTTGATTTAGATTATTCTTACTTGGCGAATATTTCATGTGTTTATTTATTGAAGATGGATGATTCTTATAATAATAATAATAATAATAGTAATAATAGTAATAATAATAATAAAATAATAATGTTCTGTTATGATAAAATAATAACTTTTGTTTTCTTTGTGTTACAGGTGAGTGTGTTTGAGAGCAACAAGGATGATATCGGCAGTTATTTGGTAATGTAATGAATTTGTACTACTTTACTTTACCTTACCTTATTCATAACTTCATCATCATCATTAATTTTGTGGTAAGCGGAAAGTTGGCTACTCAGTCATTTTATTTTTTTATTTTTATTTTTTTATTTTTTTTATTGTGCCGTAGCATTAATCAAAGGGCAGGCAACAATACATACGGGTATCTTTTTTCAATTTCGTATCTATTTTTCAATTTCGTATCTTTTTTTCAATGTCGTATCTTTTTTTCAATTTCGTATCTTTTTTTAAATTTCATATTTTTTCAATTTCGCATTTTTTCTTTTCAATTTCGTATCTATTTTTAATTTCAAATATTATAGCCCATCTCGTTAGCCTCTCCATCAAAGTAGGATATTGGAGATGTTACAACCCCACGCACGCAACCCACTCTCAATCCTCCTTAATTTGCTGTTCACTCATGGGTTTTAAAGGTGTGTGTGTGTGTATTTTTTTTTTTTTTTTTTTTTTTTTTTTTCATTCGACCCTAGATTGAGTGACATGGTTCAGAAGCCTTGATTTTTTTTTTTATATATAGGTCTAGTGGCTTGATTTTTTTTATATAGTGTCTTTAAGGACATCGTTTACATAACTTGTATACTGATGTAGTTTTTTTTATTTTTTTCAATTAGTATTACAAAGTAGAAATCTGTAACTTTTCAAATTTTCCACAACAAATAATTCACCACTAAATTATTTTATATGGAGTCATCGTTCTATGGTAATTTTGTATGTAAAGTATCGTGTCTCTATTTTTATTTATTATAATTATACTTTATTTTTTTTTATTTTTTTTTTGCCAGCTGAAAGAGAAAGTATGTGTGTATGTTGTACCTTCCCGTATAAGGAGGCGTCTGTAGGAAAAAAAATGGCCCTGTTACTTGACGTGTGGTGTGTTGTGTTGTGCCTGGGGTGATTTGGGTTGGTTGAGTTGCTTGGTGTGTGTGGTTTGATTTGGGTTGGTTGGGTGCTTGGTGTGTGTGGTTTGATTGATGGTGGGTTGCCCTTCTCTGAGCCAGATGCTAAAGTAAGTTATAGGTGCATAGATGTACGGTGCAAATTAAGGGGAGAGTAAGTATACTTTTGGAACATTAAGAGTGCCTTGATTCCTCCAACAACAAAGTATGCCAGGAAACAGAACCAGATGAACAAAAATAAGGGTGGCCTGTTGTTGCTGGGAATAGTTTGGAGGAATCATCGTCTCCAAAAATGCCAAACTATACCCACCCCTTAATACAATCCTTTCATCCTTGTTTTGTTTTGTTTTTCCCATCATCATCATCATCATCATCACATCAGCTCTGCCATCTCATCACTTCCAGCTCTGTCATTTCATCACTTCATCCCTCCCTCCCTCCCTATAGGCCTTTTTTCTTTTTCATCTCTCACCTTCCTTGTTTTGTTGTATATTTTGACGAATGGTATGTGTAATGAGACGAGAAAGTTAGAGTAGGAAAAAAAACTGAATAAAAACAGGAGTTCTTTTATATTCCTTCCTTACACCCTTCTCTTTTTTATTTTTATTTCGTCTTCTGTACCTCTCTCCCTCCTCTATTCTATATTCTCTTCCTCCTCTATTCTATATTCTCTGCCTCTATTTTATTCTCTTCACCTCCCCACCACTCTTCAGTATTTAAGTCCTCTACCCCCACCCCCCGTCCCCTCGTCTCATGATCGTACCCCCTACTATATTTCTCTGCCCCCCCCCCCTCTCCTCCCCACTTCACTTCATCATACATTCTACCCCTCATTATATTTATCTTTTTTGTTCTCTCACTCCTTCTCTTGCCTATGACCACACTCCCCCCGTCTCCCCTCCCCCTTCCCCCCACACCTCACCCCTATCTCCACGAACATTGCCTCATCCACCATGCTATCTGTTGTAATTCTCTCTCTCTCTCTCTCTCTCTCTCTCTCTCTCTCTCTCTCTCTCTCTCTCTCTCTCTTATCTTATCTTTTTCCCAATTTCGTTACCTATATTTATAAAAGTTTTCCTTCTCCCACCTAGATTTTTTTTTACTTCCTTTACACTCTCCCTCCCCATATCCCTACTTCATCCTTCACTTCCTTCCTTCCTTCATCTCTCCTTCCCTTGGTTTCGTCCTTCCTCCTTTCCCCCTTCCTCCTTTCCCCCTTTCCCCCTTTCCCCTTTCCTCCTTTCCCTCTCTCTAGCCATGCAGTCTTCCCCAGTTCCCTCCCTGTCGGCTTATCCCTGGAATATAAAATCGTGTGTGTATGAGGGATGGAAAAGCGAGGTGGGTGGCAGTGGGAAAAAGTGAGACGACGACGATAGCAGACTAGAAACGAGACGAGGAAGAGAGGGAAGAGAAGGAGGAGGAGAGAGTGACAGAAACAGCTCCTTCCCTGTTAATCTTCCTATCCTATCCTCATAGTTGTAAAGTAAACCCCTATATAATATTATGTCCACTACCAGACAGGACCACGCCACTAAAAAAGGGAGATATATAAAGGACGTGTGTATGGAAGTAAGTAAGTAAGTAAGGATGGAGGAGGATGGAGTGCGTTTGTTACAAGTATAGTATATATATAGGATTGGTTTGTAAGCAGCTGCGTGGATGGGTATGTGTGATTAGTTTTGTAGTGGTTTATATATGTGTGTGTTTGGTGTATGTAGTTTTTTCTCCCAACTGTCTATGCTCAGATACTCTCTCAATCCAAAATTTGTATCCTGGTTTTGTTAAAGTTTCGAATCATTTGAACGGGGGAGTGAAAAAAGACTTGTGAGGATAAGAGTGATGAAGAGGAAGGGAGAAAGAGAGAGAATGAGGAAGGGGGAGTGAGTGAGTGAAAGAGGGAGTGGAGGATTGAGGAAAAGACAGAAAGAGAGAGAGGGTTGGAGGGATTGAGGAGGGGGAGTGAGTGAAGGAGGGAGGGGAGGAGGGGGATTGAGAAAGGAACAGGAAGAGAGAGATGGTGAGGGAGGTAGGGATTGAGAAAGGAACAGGAAGAGAGAGATGAGGGAGGGAGAGAGGGATTGAGAAAGGAACATGGAAAGAGGGATGGTGAGGGAGGTAGGGATTGAGAAAGGGACATGGAGAGAGGGATAGTGAGGGAGGTAGGGATTGAGGAGGGACAGAGAAGGGGAGGTATGGATTGGTGAGGTACCGTAGGGAGCAATATCATCCGGATTTCTCTCTGATCAACTTGTCTCCATTCCAGCCTTCCCTCTCCTTCACAGTCACGTCATATTTCTTCCTCCTCTAGCTCCCTCACATACATTTTCCCTTATTTTTCTCCTATTCCTCCTTTTCCTACTTTTCCTACTTTTACTCCCTTTTCTCCTTCCTCCTTTTCCTCTTTCCCCTACTTATCCTCCTTTTCCTACTTTCCTACTTATCCTCCTTCCCCTACTTTTCCTCCTCTCCCTACTTTCCCCTCCTTTCCCTACTTTTCCTCCTCCCTACTTTTCCTCCTCTCCCTACTTTTCCTCCTCTCCCTACTTTCCCCTCCTCTCCCTACTTTCCCCTCCTCTCCCTACTTTTCCTCTTTCCCCTACTTTTCCTCTTTCCCCTACTTTTCCTCCTCTCCCAACTTTTCCTCCTCTCCCTACTTTTCCTCCTCTTCCTCCCATTTTTATTTTGATCCTGATCACTTATCACTCCTTGTATCTTTCTATTTCCTTTCCCCCCTTTTCTTCATCCATTATATCTACCTTCCTTCCCACCTCTCTCCTTTTTATTACTTTATTTCCCTTTTCTATCTATTTTTTTTACCTTCCTTCCTCGCCTCTCCTTTTTATTCCTTTATTTATCTTTTCTATCTATTTTTGTTTACCTTCCTTTCTCACCTCTCTCCTTTTTATTCCTTTATTTCCCTTCTCTATCTATTTTACCTTCCTTCCCCACCTCTCTCTCCCTTTTCTTCCTTCCTTCCTTTCCTATCCATTTTACCTTCCTCCTTCCCCACCTCTCTCTCCCCTTTCTTCCTTCCTTCCTTTCCTCTTTCTTTCAGCCTCCCTCTCCCCTCCCACAATCCCCTTCATCCTTCTCTGAATCTTATAATGTTGTCATCTTATCTCCCTCTCATCTCATCTCTTCTCTTCTCCTCCTCTCTTTACTTCTCTTCCTTTCGTACTCTTTCACACCTCTTTACTTCTCTTCCTCTCACCTCTTCACCTCTTCTCTTCTCTTCTCCTCTTCATTTCGTACTCTTTTCACACCTCTTGTTCTCGCTCTCCTATTTACCTCTTCATCGTCTTTGCTTTCCCTTCCTTATAATAGTTTTTTTTTTACCTTCTGCCAATTTTGTTCTCATTAATTTTACCTACCCTAATTTCCATTTTTTTTCCATCCCCCAATTCCTCTCAGATTTTCGTCCTTTACCTCATTTTTCCTTCTCTTATTACTTCTACTTAATAATTATTTTTTTAGTCGAGCCATTTATCTTTCTCCTCTTTCCATTTCCTTCCCCTCTTTCCCCTTCCTTCCCTTCTTTCCCCTTCCTTCCCTTCTTTCCCCTTCCTTCCCTTCTTTCCCTTTCCTTCCCTTCTTTCCTTCCCTTCTTTCCCTTTCCTTCCCTTCTTTCCTTCCCTTCTTTCCTTCCCTTCTTTCCTTCCCTTCTTTCCATTTCCTTCCCTTTCCTTCCCCTCTAATCTTTCCCCCTCGAGTCTTTTTCCCTTCTTCTGTGTCCCCTGTCATCCTTCGTGTGCTTCCCTCTCCCTCTCTTTCAGATTTACTTCCCTCGTCCCTTGAGCTCTTTTCTGTCCTCGTCTATTTTCCATTTTACCCTCGGGTCATCTGAACTTATTTTTTTTTCGAGACATTCTCAACCCACGTTTTAATTTAACTTTGCTACTCAAGGGGTGTCGTAAAACATTGATTATGCAAACTGGTGCCACTTGTATTTGTGGACATTACAGTTGTCAAGCAAATTGTCACTTGTAATAAAAATAAACCAGAAAGATGTTTGGATTCACAGGGTTAATACTAAAACTATAATCAATCCAGTTCTATAGTTTTTTTTTTTTTTATAGAACTAGATTGATTTGAGCCAACAGGACTATAGACTACTGCAGTATCCTAAACAGTGCTACGAAATGCATTGTGGAGGATGGGTGTAAATGAGACAATTATACTGAAAAGTTAGGAGTTTGTTGTTGATGGTGAAATGTAGTGGAATAGTGGATGGAATGTGAAGCGTGGAGGATAATTGTGTTGGAGAGGTAGTGTAGTGAAGATTAGAGAGTATGGGGAAAGGCAAGGAAGGGATGGAAGGAGGATTAAGGGACCCTGTGTTGTAGTCAGAAAATTGGAGGTAAATGAGTCCTTCAAATATTGCCATGAAACACCATCAATAGGGAAGGAGTCTGTTTCGTGGCATGGTCAGGAGGAATCAGAAGCATCCAATTCTCATACACGATCACAGAGTCCTTAATAGTTGTGGTGTGGGCTGGAGTCAGGTGTTGGGCCCCAAGGGTAAGATTAGTGCCTTCTCCTGTCTTCCTCTCATCACGTCCTGTAAACCTCGACAAACACTACGAACACTCTAAAATACACACATGCAGGGTACAGTAAGTGAACATACAGATTCAGATACACGTAAGGTATAATCTTGTACATTGCATTTACACGTACACTTACTTGCATAATATCCTATGTTTGGTCACGTAGATACAATCACAAAGACACATTCATGTATACAGGTAGCATCTGGAAATCGTGTTTGGATATTATCGGTGCTGTGTTCGAATTTTTGCAAGTTTTTTTTTTTTAACTACTGTACACCCAATAATAACAGTGTTCTGTCAGTATAATTCAGATGAGGTACGGAGTGTTTCATGAGGGATGAAGGGTTAAGGGTTAATTATGGTAAAGAAAACTTTTTTTTTTTTTTTTCAGATTCACTCAGCTATAGACAAGTTGAAACACGTATACTGTACAATAGTAACCATTTTACAGTCATCATGGCAGTAGCGTTACATTATCTGTGTGATGGCGCCACTGAGTTATTATCTAGAAGGGAATTGTAGTGGCTTATACCTAAAGCATCCAGCATCCAGCATTTCCTGTTAAGCCATTCTGTGCTGACTCACATGTGTCTTTATAGTCTGGCTAATTCGTGGAACTCTAGTCGTGTTCTTTTGGTTCATTCTATTCACTTTCTCGTGTATCCCAGAACCCCTTTTTTTCTTCCTACACACCCTCCATGCTTCTTAACCTTTTTACATCCTTTGTGCTACCTTCTGCTCCCTCAATCCTTTCTGCTCCTTCCTCCATCCTATCTGCTCCTTCCTCCATCCTTTCTGCTCCTTCCTCCATCCTTTCCATCCTTTCTGCTCCTTCCTCCATCCTTTCCATCCTTTCTGCTCCTTCCTCCATCATTTCCATCCTATCTGCTCGTTCCTCCATCCTTTCTGCTCCTTCCTCCATCCTTTCCATCCTATCTGCTCCTTCCTCCATCCTTATCCTTTTCTCGTAACTATATTAATTCCTGTTGTCTCATATTATTACCTCCTGGCTATTTCCTCACATCTTGCTTCTCAACTCCACCCTCTTCCATTTCTTTTCTCAAACTGCTATTGTTGTATGACTCGTATTCCTTTGTAATCTCCAAAACAACAGCAACAAAATCAATAGCGACGACGACGACAACAGCAGCCTGATATTATGGACATTGGACCAGCGAGTTTAATATTGTATGTCTTTCTTGTCTCTCTCTCTCTCTGTCTGTGTATAAAAAGTCATTTCCTCCTTTCCAATGCTGCTCTCCTTTCCTGTCATTCCTTTATTTTCCTCCACCACAATTTTTCTTCCACTCCATCCCACTCCTCTTTCATTTTCAGTACATAGGCCTACTCTCATTTTAAGCCACTCCCACTCCATTCCTCTCCTCTTCCGTACTCTCATTTTAACCCACTCCCACTCTCTCCTCTGTCGTTTCCAATTCTCTCATTTTAGTCCACTCCGTTTCCACTCATTCCCCGCTTTATTCCTCTCCCCATTCTTCCTCCTCCGGTCCCATTTCCACCCTCCTTCACCCCCTCCATCCATCCACTCCACTCCCTCCCTCACCCCTCATCCCCACCCTCTCCCCTGTCCCTCACTCCTGTCCCTGTCTGGTGGTGGGACAACTCTAAGAAGTGAGGCCAAACGTAGCCAGGTGTTTCCTCTCTCAACTTGACTTGTTCCCGTTTCATCTCGACTCTGCGCACGGCTTCTTCACTCCCCCCTCCTCCCAGCTTCATTCCCCCCTCCCCCTCCTAGCTTCACTCCTCCCTCCTCCCAGCTTCACTCCCCCTCCCCCTCTCATCTTCACTCTCCACCCTCCACTCCAGCATCCCTCATCCCCCCTAACCCTCGTGTTGTATCTTTATTTTAATTTATTCGTGTGAAGTGTGAAGTGTGTGTGAGTGTGTGTGTGGGGGGGGGGGGGGCTTGAATGAGTTGAGGGCAGAGGACGTGTAGAGTGAGTGGGCTTGGATGATGTGTAGGGAGAGGGCGTGTATATAGAGTCTGTGGGCTTGGATGATGTGTGGAGAAAAGGCGTGTATATAGAGTGGGTGGGCTTGGATGATGTGTGTGGAGAAAATGCGTGTCGTTGTGGGTCGGTCGGAAGGGTTGAGTTGTGTTGGGTAAGATGTGGAGTGAGATAGGTGGATCAGGAGGTATTTGGAAAAGGCGTGTGGGGTGTGGTGGGCGAGAGAGATTGATATGGGGAGGGGGAGGGGGGAGAGGAATGATGACACCCCACAAATCCGCCTCAACCGTGTGAAAATTATAGGTCGAGTCCACAGTCGTTCGTTGTGGTTTGTTAGCACGCAAACGAAAGAATGTTAGCCGTTTAAGGGACCCTGTGATGTAGTCAGAAAATAGAAGGTTTGGGGAGTCCTTCAAACATTGCCAGAAACGCACCCATATGGAAGGAGTTTGTTTCGTGGCTTGGATAGGAGGAATCAGAAGCCTCCAATTTTTATACACGATCACAGGGTCCTTAAATGGACTTGTGAGTTAATTATTTAATGATGAAATTGGTGAGTAAACTATACAGTGATCATCATTATTTAACTGTTGGATAAATTTTGTGAATGTGGATACAGTACTCAGCTTTTGGAAAATTATGAAGCCTTACTGGTGTGTGGTTGGTTGGGAAGCTAACAAACCACTACCACTGTGGAATCGACCCATAATTTGATGGTGTGGTTGGTTGGGGAGGAGTAGCAAGGGGGAAATGAAGGAAAGTAAAGAGAAGAGAAGTAAAGAGAAGAGAAGGGAGAGGAGAAGAGGAAAGGATAAAAGAGGAGAGGAGAGGAGAAGAGAAGAGAGAAGAAAAAAGAGAAGAAAAAAGAGAAGAAAGAGAGGAGAGGAGAGGAAAAAAGAGAAGAGGATTGTGGTCGTGTTGATAACCTGTCACTGACCACCACCACCCAAGTCACTTCCAAGTTTTTTCTACCCTCCCATAGTTTTTTTTTTTTTTTTTTAATTTTTAGTATTTTTTGTTTTTTTTCACATTCGTCTCATTATCTGACCGTCCCCCTCACATGTTGTTTATCTCTGTCCATTATACCTGACTGCTGTTTCCTTCTGCCTCACCTGTCTTTCTGTCTACCCATTAGCTTATTTCTGTAGCTCCTGTCCTTTCCCCTGTTTTTCCTATTTATGTCCTTTTATCTCTCTTATTATTTCCTTTTATCTGTCTGCTGTTTGTTTACTTGTCGTTGCATGGTCCTTTTGTTGTTGTTGTTGTCTCTGTCCATTCTGTCTATTCCAAAATCTGTCTCCTCGTGTACCTCTAAAATTACTAATCATTATTATTAGTCTATAAAAAAAAAAAAAAAATAGTTACTTGTGAAGATAGACTATATATATATTTTTTTCTATTCTTATCTTTACCTATACTTGCTGTCCCATATCTTATCAGTGTTAATAAAGTACTTGGACCAGTTTTCTTTATTCTTCTAACTAACGCATTCACGCAGTATATTACAGTATTTTCTATTGTTTATTATTATTTTTTGTGTGTGTGTTTTCGGTGTCTCGGCCTCTTATCTAGCCTCACTTTCTCGTATTTATTTCCTATTATGTTTTTTTAAGTGTCCGTCTCTTATCTCGCCTTATCTCTCCTCCTTCTCGGTCTTGTGCTGTCATCCTTTATCTCTATCTCTATCACTCTGTATTACCCCTACCACTCTTCCTTCCATCTCACTTTAACTCTCTCTCTCTCTCTCTCTCTCACTCTCTATCTCATCTATCTCTCTATCTTGACATGCTCCAGTTCACCATCTTCCCCTTTCATTACACACACACACACACACACACACACAACACACACACTCCACATACTCTTCTCTCTCTACACTCTCTACTCTCTCTCTCTCTCCTCTCTCTTCTCTCTCTGATCTCTTCTCTCTCTCTCTCTCTCTCTCTCTCTCTCAATGCTCCTGTTCTCCCATCTTCATCTTTCATTTACACACGCACACACACAAACTCTCTCACTCTCTCTCTCACTCTCTCTCTCATCCTACATCTCTCTCTCTCTCTCTCTCTCTCTCTCCTCGAAATGCCTCTAGCTCTCCCATCATCATCTTTCATTACACACGCACACACACACACTCACTCACTCTCTCTCACTCATCTCTCTCTCTCTCACTCTCTCTCTTCTCTCTCTCTCTCTCTCTCGCTTCCTTCCCTTTCTTTAATTTCCGTCTTGTCATCCGTACTTTTACACTCTTTCCTTTTCTATTTCCCTTCAATGTTCTCTCTCCATTCTTCTACCCTCTCCCCTTCGTTCCTTCTTATGTATATCTCTCTTATCTTCTCCTCTATCTCCTCCTCCTCCTCTTCTTCTATCTCCTTCTCCTCTTCTTATATCTCCTTCTCCTCCTCTTCTATCTCCTTATTATCCCACATTGTTATCTGTCATTTTTATCTCAGTGTTACGTATCTTTATCTTCGTTTTCTTTGGTTATTAAATTTATAGTCTTTCATCACGTGTTCTGCTGAAAATCACTCTCTCACTCTCATCTCTCTCTCTCTCCTCTCTCTCTCTCTCTCTCTCTCTCTCTCTCTGGATTTCAATTTCACATCGATCGTATCTTTTAAGGTTTCGTTCATTTCGTCTGTCTGTCTGTCTGTCTGTCTGTTCGTCAAGGAGTTTTTTTTTAAATTATTTGTTGTTGTTGTTGTTTTTATTGTGACTATGGCTTGTTATCATTTCCGTTCTGAACGTTTTCCAGCCATTGTTTACTACTAACTTTTTCTCTGACAAACATCCCTTCATATAAAAATAAAAATAAATAAATAAATAATAATAAAATAAATAAATTGTCAGTCTGATGTGTTGTGTCGTCCATTCCTTATTAATTTCAGTCTTCATTTTGTGTGTGTATGTGTTTTTTTTTTCGTGTTTTTGTTAACATGTAACTTTAAAAAAAATATCAATCAGATGTGTGTCCTCCATTCCTTATTTATTTCAGTCTTCATCTTTGTGTGTGTCTGTGTGTGTGTTTTTTTTTTCGTTTTTTTTTTTTAAACTTTTTAACATTTAATTTAAAAAAAATATCAATCTGATGTGTGTCCTCCATTCCTTATCAATTTCAGTTTTCATCTTTTTTTTTTTTTTTTTTTTTTTTTAACTCTGAAAATGAAAAATATTGGCACTCACTCGTCAGTCGTAATTTGCTCTTAAGGTCATTCATGGGGATTTAAGGTGGTAATTCGCTTTTGTTACATTGGAGTGCCTTGATTCCTCCAAAGTATGCCAGGAAACAGACCCAGAGGAAGAAAATTTTAATGGTACCGGTATCCTGTTGCCTGGAATAGTTTGGAGGAATCGGTTGCTCCAGAATTGCCAACACAAAACTTCCCCCTTAAGTTGTTTGTAAGCTTTGAAAAGGAAAAAGAACAAAATATTAGTTAACAGAATAATGTAGTAGTTGTTGTTGTTGTTATTGTTGTTGGATCGTACTGTATAATTATATAAATACTGTAAAACTATATAATTACCCTAAAACTATATAATTACGCTAAAACTAGAAAATTACCCCTGAAACTATATAATTACCCTAATACTATATAATCATCGTAAAACTATAATAATGACCATAAAACACTATAATTACCCTAAAACTATAATATTATCCTAAAACTATACAATTACCGTAAAACTGTAATATTACCGTAAAACTGTAATATTACCTTAAGACTATGAAATAATGGACTATATTAATCATAAAAAAAACAAAAAAAAACCACACGTACACAAAGAAAAAAAGATAAATAAAAAAATAGGTCAAAC
>JAWZYT010004644.1:0-130694 GCA_034508575.1 Petrolisthes manimaculis
ATTTTATTTATTATATATATATTTTATTTATTATATATATATTTTATTTATTATATATATATATTTGTATTTATTATATATATTTTTTATTTATTATATATATATTTTATTTATTATATATATTTTTTATTTATTATATATATATTTTATTTATTATATATATATTTTATTAATTATATATATATTTTATTTATTATATATATTTTTTATTTATTATATATATATATTTGTATTTATTATATATATATATTTGTATTTATTGTATATATTTATTTATTTATGTTGGTTCTCTCTACCCGCATATAGAGTGAGAGGCCACGGTGGAAGCGGCCTTACCATACGCATCCCACGCCAACTGAGTGACTCCCGCAGCCCACACCACCACCCCCTCGTGTCCCCAGACCCACGGCACCCCAACCCACGCTCCAGGCACCATAACACACCACCATACGTCACCAAGTCCAAGAGTCTCACCCTTAGTATGGATAAACTGACGTCAAGGGTAGGTATTGGTGTATGTGTGTGTGAGAGAGAGAGAGAGAGAGAGAGAGAAAGAGAGAGAGGGGAGGGGGGAAGGCGAAGGAGATAGAGAGAAGTCATGGGTAGGTATTGATGTGTGTGTGTGTGTGTGTGTGAGAGAGAGAGAGAAAGAGAGAGAGAGAGAGAGACGTCACGGTAGGGTGTTTGTATGGGTGAGAAACAGAGAGAGAGAGAGAGAGAAGTCACGAGTGGGTATTGGTGTGTGTGTGTGTATACAGAAGCTAAAATAATCTATAACCATTTTGGCCAACATAATTACTGTATACAGAGGCTAAAATAATCTATAACCCTTTTTATTTTGTCTAACTCAACCACATCTATAATATACTAGCTTTACCTAACTCAACCCCATCTATAACCTTAATTCTCTACCCAAACTCGAACCCATCTACAACATACTTTATACAACTCAACCCCATCCTTAATTCCTTACCCAAACTCAACCCCATCTACAACATATCTTACCCAACTCTACCTCATCTTTTTACAGAAGCGTGAGGACAGTGGTGAGGAGTGTGGTGATGAGGGTAGTGGTAGTGTTAGTGTAAGTGGAGGTGAAGGTGGATCGTCATCACGTGGCTCTACTCCGTCCAGTACTCGTTCTCTCGCTCCTCCTTCTGCTCCTCCTCCTCGACCTTCATCTGCCACATCTACATCATCATCATCCCCACGTAGCAGGCCTCCTCCACCACGCTCCCCAGATCTCCCCCATGGTTTGTATATTACCCTGTGTGTGTGTGTGTTTGTGTGTGTGTGTGTACAAACAACTATCGATATGTTTGTCAATTTCTATCAGTTGTTATCTCTGTCTTATTCTATACTTTACCATCAATGCATAATTATATAGTTCGTCTAGTGTAAGATGTATATTTATACAATTTGTGTGTGTGTGTGTGTGTGTGTGTGTGTGTGTGTGTGTCATATAGTGTAATATACAATTTGTAAGATGTATGTTTTATATTGACATTGTTTTTGTTTGTTTTTGTTTTGTACAGATCGTTGTGGGAAAAGCAATTCACCGTGTGGCAGCGAGACCTCCCTTCAGTCTATCAGGTCCAACCAGTCCGCCAAGTCCAGTGCCTCTCTCAAGTCCAACCACTCCACCAAGTCCAGCCTTTCAGCCAAGTCCACCGCCTCTGTAGACTCCAACGGTTCGGCCAAGTCCACAGGCTCGGCTAAGTCCACGGGCTCGGCTAAGTCCACAGGCTCGGCTAAGTCCACGGGCTCGGAGAAGTCCAACAGCAGAAAGGTGTCCACAAGGAGTGCCAACGGAGTGCCACAACAACAACAACAACGCAAGTCCTCATCTAAACAGAGTCTGAGGAGTGCCACATCCACCATCAGTGTCAAGTCGAGGTCCCCAGCCCCTACCCACACCCCAACCCATTCCCATACCCCCAGCCGTCGCCGCAGTGCCCCACCATCGGCCACCCCAGAGCTTAATGGGTGAGTACGATGGCATCAACATTGTGTATTGTAAAGTAAACAACAGATACATGTTTTCATAAGCAATAGGGTGACGTTATAAGATCATTTTCTAACCACTATTATCAAACGTAATTTCAAACGTAAATTTAGTAGCCTACATTAACGTAATTTTCGCCAAACTATGAAGGTAAATAAAGTAAGGTGAAATGAAATAACGATAAAGGGTGAATATAGTATTGTAACTTACGACATACAGTAAATAATTGACTCCATTTGTCTCGTAAAGTTGATAATAATATATAATATGACCCAGACTGGTGTAGAGTAACTCTATGCCTTATGTCATTGAATGTCTCGTGAGTAATAGTAATAGTAAAGTGATAGTAATAGTAATAGTAAAGTGAGTAATAGTAGACTCGTGTAGCCTATATACTGTATACTATATAGAAAAAATGATAAAGTTTAAGTTATATAACGTAGGTACCATATGAAAAAAAAAGTTTGGGTAATGAGGTGGTTGATATTGTAGCCACCCAACCATGCAATTAAAAGTTTGGACATTCCTGTTTGGCATTAATTAAAGAAAGATTCATTTTTTTGGTAAATTGGAAGGCTACTGATTCCTCCTAAGTATATTATACCAGAAAACTGACGTCCTTAATTATTAACTCGACCTTCATTCACTTCTTGTTACTACAATCATTTATACAAGTGTTTCTGTATACCTTCCCCACGTCAACTTGTCTGTCTCACTTCACCTAGCTCCCCTCACTTCATCTAGCTCCCCTCACTTCATCTAGCTCCCCTCACTTCACCACGTGTATAGGTTATTTAGTTAGGCTCCCAGAATAGTGCTTATACGGTTTTAAATCCCAGACAGTCAGGAGGGAGGAAGGGAGAAAGGGAAGCAATAGGGGAGAGAGGATTATTTATTTTACATATAAATTACCCCTGTAGTCCCTTTGATAGCCATAGCCTAATTCATATGTAACCTTCACACAATGATAAGGATTGTAACGAACTTCAGTGATAAGAGATATAGTCATGATTACAGGGTATGTTATTTTTTTTTTATTATTATTGTATTTGATAGATTATGTTTTGGTTATCTCCTCACAACCGTCACTTAATTTCGGGGTAATGTTATAATGATTAGAGTGTTTTGATTCCTTCAAAGTATATATGCTAGAAAACAACAGGACCAGATTAACCAATATAGGGGTAATATACTTTTGGTACATCAGCCAGAGTGCTATAATTCCCCCAAAGTATGCCAGAAAACTTGGCAATTAAGATTAACGAATATAGTGGTTGTTCATTGTATACATGGATAGAGTTATGAAGGAAATACAGTGAAGAGTAGTGGGTGTTGATGTACCTCTGATAAGGGAGTGGAAGAAGGGGAAGTTGTTTGTGTTGCTGTTTGCTGATGATACAGTTTTGTTGAGTTACGATGACTGGGAGTTACAGGGATTGGTGAATGAATATGTTTGGAGATGTGTGCGAGAAACGGAAAAAGAAGGTGAATGGAGTAAAGAGCAAAGTAATGGTTTTTGAAAAGGGTGCAACCACAGGTTGTGAAGTGAGGTTAAATGAACAGGTTATGGAGAATGTCAGCTCATTTAAGTATTATTTTAGGCAGTGTGAAGTGTAAAGATGGAAGGTTAGAGGATGAGATGCGAGAGAGTGTACAACAGGGGAAGAGAGTTGTAGGAACACTGAAAGTAGTGACAAGGAATAGGGTGATGAGTATGGAAGTGAAGAAAACGCTACATAATGTAATTTTGACACTGACAGTTGACGGGGAATAACTGGCAGGGTTCATGGAGGCGATTCATTTGTGGCCATGAACGCCTTCAGGGATTAAAGCGTCTGGTAATAGATAGATACAGTAGATAGAAATATAATGGTGGTGGCCTGTAGTCTGGAATAGTTTGGAGGAATCAATTATGCTCCAGATTTACAAACAGTAACCCTTAATTTTCCTTTAATTAACCTTTTACCTTAATAACGACAGCTAGAATCTTTGGTATAACACAGTGTATGTTGATAATTTTTTTTGCTAATATTATACTATTAAATATTACTCGTCACAAAGGAATCTCATGGATGAATTAAGCCTGGTCATTGACTTGTGTAAACTGTATCATGGCAAGGACCTACTGATTTACATATTCCGTATTTTCTTCACACACACACACACACACACACAAATAAAAAAAAAACTATTCTGATCATACAGTCATGTCCCCTGATTCACCATGTCTCATCCACGCATGCGCCGTTTTTTTTATATATATCATGGCTAGATAGACGATAAGTGTGGTAGTGTACGTGTACGAGACGAGTGGCAAGAAGGAAGGAAAGTATGGTGCAATAACAATCATCACCACCGTTGCCCAACATGAGATAAAATAGTCACTCCTAAACCTGTGGCCATTTTCTGTGACGTTTGTACGGTATCAACTTAGGGACTGTCCTGTATGGCAACGTTTAATGGCAACAGGACATACATTTCACTCTAATTATTTTACAGACACCCATTAAAATCCATATAGATAGCCAAGGTACTTATATTAAAGTTTAAAAATGGGGAACATAAGGCATCACATGTTAGGTACGGTAGTGGAGACGGTATAAATGTTAGTTAGTCTGACATCGATTACGTGGAAGGTGAACTACGAAAAGAGAAACTCGCTTTATATGTCATGTTTTCAGGTATGTAGGAGGGGAATTATTCTTTTATATATACCGTGGGCGTTTGATAAGTGTCCCTAGTAAATTATTAAGGGAATAAATACACTAAAATAAGGCTGAGTGGTGATGAAAATAGGGATAATATGAGAGACGCTGTGTATGACTGAAATATTAACACTGTAGGTTCCATATTCAAGAACATCCATGGTGTATACGATGGTGGTGTGTTACCGGTACGATGGCTCTGTTGTTTGTACCCCATAGGAGCCATCGTACCGGTACTACACCATCGATGTTCTTGCATACGAACCAACCAAGCTGATGAATGGAATTTTAATTTATTTTTGGATCTCCCTTTCGTTGTTTGTATTTTTCCATTTACGTAATAATACTAATAATAATGATATTATATGGGTATTATTAAAGAAGTACTGTGTTCACTATTATTGTATATTTTAGTATAATTTCCCACTTTTTTGGAAATTTGGACCATTCTAAGACACTTTTTATCTATGGTGTTTCTCTCGGAGATTTCACCACCAATATGATCATATAGCTTATAATTATAGTTTCGTCCTTTTGTCTGTTTTTAGTCGTCGTACCGGTACCACGCCATCGTATTCACCACGAATATTCTTGAATACTGTATGGTCCATTATGTTGTATATAATATTATTTGGGTAGGGTATCGCTCTGAAGAAAAAGTTGGGGAGAAATAGTAGAAAGTGTGTTTTAATTTTAGGGGTACAGGCTTGGGGGGATTTAGGGGGTTTGTGGGAGTAGGGGATAGGCTTGGGGTGTGCAGGAATAGGGGGGCAGGGTTGGGGGGAGTTGGGGACAGGCTTTCTACCCCCCCTAAGCCTGTCTCCTACTCCCACAACCCTTAAAGTTGAGGAGAAATAGTATGTTTTAATTTAAAGTTGAGAAATAATTGACAGTTTTGTTTTCTTTGTATTTTTGCAGGATGGCCGAGGGAGACCAGCACACATCCTCCTCCTCGTCCCGGCGCTCGACCCCACCCAGGCAAACTCCCCCTCGCTCTGGCACCCCAGGGAGCGGCGGCATTGGCACCCCTAGATCCACCCCTCATAATAAAAAATCACTCCCTGTCTTCAACTCCTACATGAGTCTTTTCCAAGTTCAGGAGAAACTTAAGAAAGGAGAAGTTATTGAGGTGAGGTGGTTGGTGGAGATAAATTAATTACTGTATATATATTGTACCGCTGCAATACCGGTACATAATTAAACGAATGGAAATTATTTACTGTCAAGTTAAATGTCGTACGGTAGGCAGATGGATGTCAACCTGTTTTTGTTTACTGTAATTCAAAGTTAGTCTTTTCTTTCTGTCATCCTGTCATGAGAATATGGAGGCCCTTTACTTACAGGGTATGATAATATTTCTAGTTTGCTTTAAAGTGTTCTGTTATGATAAAACTTAACCATAACTGAAGTTAGAAGTTTAGGTAACTGATAATTAATTGACTGCAGGTGATATAAATATAGCTTAATTTTCTGTGTGTGAGATAGTACAATTTTTTTTTTTTTTTTTTTTCCCTCACAGGGTGTTCTGAGGATCAACCCAAAGAATTATGAGGATGCGTATATCAGCGCGCCGGTAATTCTCGGTATCATCCGTTGCCACTCACGTTACTATTATCTTGTCTGTCTGTCTGTGTGTGTGTGTGTGTATGTGTGTGTGTGGAGTTGCTTGTTACCTCCAGCCCTCCATTTTTTTTAATTCCTTGTTACTATTGGCAGTCAAGTACATGGTTGGTATGAATGTACTGTGCTGTTAATAGGAATTTTAGATTTTGTAATATGTATGTATACAGTACATTTTATTACAGTTTTTGATGCTACTGTAGTTAATATTTGATTTATATAATTGATTGTGTGGATATTAAAATCTATTTAAACAGTGTAGGCTTTACTTGAAATCTTGACAGCCAGATGGTATGTAGAAAAATGGAGATTTTCAAAACTTTGATAGGACCAGTAATCATAATTACTAAATACTGTGTTTGTTAATATCTACTGAACTAGCAAAGATGTATGTACTAATTAATTATATGTAGTGATTGTATTACATATACAGTAGCTTTATAATGAAGATATCAGATTGTTCCCTTGCCCAAAGAGAAACCTCTGGCTGATTGGTTTGTTAAGCTTCCACTGTTATGATTTGTTGTGTATGGAGGGATTATTTTTAATGCACCTTTTGACCCCACCCTTCTCTAGAAACACCAGCACTCTTCATTAATTTACTAACATGGATTTGATTACGATTGGCATTATTAGTTATACTGTATTTAATGAAGAGAAAGTTTGTTATGATTGTGCATAATATTGAGCAGGTATTCCAACATTAAAGGAAAAAACCCGTAAAATTTATATACAGTCAAAACCCCATCTTTAAAACAACTACATATTTGTACTGCTATTATGTACAGACCCTCTGTGAGGCCACAATTAATCAATAATACAGTTAGTTCCTGAAGAAATTTCATGTAATTGCAGGTATTACAGTACCTGTACATGAATGCAGTTGTTGTTTTTCTAAATCTGTGAACTTGCAAATCATTGTGAAGTAAGCATGCATGCAAACAAACTCCTCATGCACTTAATTCTTTACTTAGGTATTAGAGTATATTTACTTTTTCGCTACTTTGTGGTACCTGTATACATATTACAGAATAGTAGAGGACTGGAGGATTATGGTCTTTCTTCTTATCTGACAGTACATAAAGTATACCATTACATTTCATTATTATATTAATAGTGTGCTTGGTGTGGACATGAAAGATGGGTACGGTATGGATTGATTTGCTGGATGCTGTCAGTTAAGATGAAATTGACTATAGGTGTGCAGTATATGAATTTGGTGTGTTTCAGTAATGTGTAGATGTGGTGATTCAGGTTACTCCTTCAGTAGTTTAATGCAATCATTAGAAATATTTATATATAAAATCTGTGTTTCACCATATGTGAATTGATACAGTATATTGTGTGACTATGCTTAGAACTTTAAAGATTTGCTTGATTTACATACCACTGGAAATTATAGTACAGTATTTAAAAAATAAAGTAATGAATGCAATTCATTGTTGTAAATTTGAGAAGTGAAATCCAGAAGTATTTATTAATGATTTTCTGATTATTTTTGTCGTACAATATTTAATGATGATGATATTGTTGGTTGGTGGAATAACATGTTTTTAATTTCCAAACCATTTTGCTTGGTGCTTGAATAGGGCGGGGGGACGGACATTTATATTGGAGGGGTACGTGACCGCAACGCTGCGCTCCATGGGGATGTGGTCGCAGCTCAATTCCTCTCCTGCGACCATTGGAAGGTGACTAACTTTGTGTTTATTCCTTAGCTGTTTTTAGGTATATATTACCACAGATTCCTCAAGTAATTTAGTTTCACTTTTGTTATCTCTGCTAACTAAGGTCAAGAGGTTATGTTTTTGTATCTGCTTGTCTGTCAGTTAGACTGCATATAAACAAAATGTTTTAAAGTTGTTAATCCTCCATTTGAAATTCAGTTTTAGAGGTATTTATTATATACATTTTTCTGTCAGTGTGGTTGTTCTACCTGTTTTAAATGAACTTTTAATAATTCACTGCTCCATGTGATAGCAATTAATTTATTCACCCTTTTGTTTCAGGTGCTGTATGAATTATTAGATGACTACCTTGCCAACCATGAAGAAGAGAGGAAACTTGTATATAGACCCCTAGAGTCAACCTTAACTGCTTCAGTCGCCCACAGTGCTTCATGTAACCCCACGCCTAGCAACACTAACACCAGAGATACACATAGGAAATGGGATAGAAAAAAGACAGAGGGTGTAGTACAGAAGGATGTTAAAAGCATAGAACCAGAAGGGATAGTTAGTCCAGGGCAAGAGAACAAGGGAGGACTGGACCAGGGTGACAGCGATGTAGTGATAGAGGAAGAAGAGACCCAAGAAAACAATTCAAAAGGAAAACTGCAGAAGAACAAGAAAAAGAAGCCAGGCAAAAAGAACAAATTTAAACATGATCTGGTCAATGCCATACCAGACACAGACTCCATGCTCAAGTTAATGCCCAAGGATTCACTTGAAAATCCAAATCAACAGGATACATTGATCTTGCTGCCCCCACCACCCATGGAGCTCTCTGTGACCCTTGACTCAGGCCATGATGAGTATAATGAGGCAAATGTGAAAGTGGTACCTCCTGATCAGCTGAGCGAGCATGACTTTACAGATGATGAGAGCGGCTGCAGTGAGATCCTTGACTATGACCAGATGAGGGAGGACCAGAACTTTGCCCGAGCCCAATGGGAGGCCTACCAGCGGCAGCAGGAGCAAGAGAGACGTGCAGCTGGAACCAACAGCGAGCAAGGAGCGGCAGCACCCAAATACAAAGAAATAGATGTTGTACCCTCCAGTCTTCCCAATATGGTTGCCCAAGAAGAGACGAGCTGTGATGAAAAAGATGAGAAGACTGCTAGTGCCAATGATGTACATAGCAATATTAAATATGAACCTGTGGAAAATGCTTCAGATGTAAAGGTGACTAGTAACATAGCAGTAAGTTTGGGAACTGTACAAGGTGAAGGGAAGATTTTTGACGACCACAAAGATAAGTCCACTAGTGTCCCACAAAACATATGTCCCCTAAAAAGTAGCAGTGATACCTCAGAACTTGATGAAAAGTTAGAATCTATTAATATTGAGGGAAGTAACGAAGATATTGTGCCTCACAAAGAAATACAATCAGCCAGCTGCCAAACAAAACAGAAGAAAAAGTCTGTATCAGAGCAGATTATTTCCTCCCTGTCCAAGGTACCACAGGAAGAGAAGTGTCCAAACACAGCCACACAACCTTCAGAAAAACAGGAAGCTCACAAAGGTAGTAAAGACAAATCAAAAGTTGAAAAGAAGAAAGTCAGGAAGAAACAAAAAAAGAAAGCTAACTCAAAAGAAAATAAGGATGAACTTTTAGAAACCATGAATATTGAACATTCAGCAGGATCAACACAGATCAGCTCAGAAACAAGTATACCGGTACCTAAAATCTCTCAATGTAATTATGATACTCCAAATTCAAACTCTATGCACACTCCAGAAACAAGGTCCACATCCACTCCAAACACACGCGCAGTGCACACTCCAAGTACAACCTCAGCACACACTCCCAGTATGGCTCGCACTCCGGGCCAGCCACAGAGGAGTGAAGTGTCTGAACGAACCGAGCCATCAGTGTACCAGGTGATGCAGATGTCAAACTGGGAGAAGTATGTCCAGCGCACTGCCAATGTGGTTCATGTCCTGGAGAGGCGAAACCAAAGGATGGCAGCTGGAACACTAAAGCTATTCCAGGTAACAGGGTTTATTAATTTTTCTCCATACACTTAATACAAATAATATATTTCCTTGGTTCTTGGTGGATGACTCAATTATGTGTATATTTGATCATGCTTGAATATTAAGAAACTTCAGGGATAAAGGCAAGAATCCCACTTAATATTTTCACCTGTGAAATGGAAAATGTATTGGAGAGGTCAATGTTCAGGACCAGTTTTGTTTGAGATGTATAATACACACCAACTGAAACATGTTAACCCGATATTTATATGTTGATACACTTGAAGGTAACAAGTAGCACCCAAGAAATTATATAGAAATGTGACATGATCTTAAAATGCATATAATTGCCTGATTTTATGTGTTTATATAGTTTTACATCCATTAGTGTGGCACCGGTACTGTAACTCATCAGTTGTTTAGAAAGAAGTAGACTAATCACTCAGTTTCTTTCCCTCTTAGAATTTGTATAATTAGTAAACCTGTTTTCTCAGTCCATTTATTCTAGGTTGTGACTAAACTCCTCATAGCTACATAGAACAAATAAAGATTTGTTATAGCATAAGATGATAGAGATAATATCTATTTGTTCTTTTTCAGGACAAGAACCCCAACTTGGCTATGTTTGCTCCCACAGACCACCGTATTCCCCGGATGAAGATACCCATGAACCAGTGCCCGAGTGATTTTTACCAAAACCACTTGGCCTACGCAAAACGTATCTTCTTGTGCCGTATCACACAATGGAGAGAACCCAGATTTGCACTTGGGTATGTTTACCGTTGTATCATAGTTGTGTGTCTAACTACCGGAGCTACTGTACAGGTTTCTCTATTTGGTCGTATAACTATGGAAAAGGAATTGTGGCTGTAGTACTTACTGTACATCATCAAAATCTGAACCAACTACTTTATTGTTAAGAATCCGGTTCCATGCTGAGATTTTATGCATGAAACGATCACATTATACTATTATGAGTGAAAATTTATCCTACCTATCAAGAATCATGTTATTACTGACCTTTTCATGACATTGCAGAGAACTGCTGCGTGACTTGGGAGGATCAGGAGAGGTGGACTCTGAGACAGAAGCCATGTTGCTGGAGCAGGGAGTGGACCACTCTGAGTTCCCTGATGCTGTTCTTGCTCACCTCCCTCTCCTACCATGGTCCATACCCCCCCAGGTTAGTCCTTGGACTCACTTTCATTTGGATGGTGGTAGTGATTATATTGACAGGAAAGGAAAGTGTATTCTGGACTGAGTTCTTACAAGTTTTACATTCAGTTCCCTTTCAGTTTATAATTATGTCAACAGTTATGCAGTACTGTATACATATGTTATTTACTAACTTTTGCATGATCTGTATAGCTGTTAATACTATTAAAGGTAGGAGGAACCACAGTACTGTATTATGTAATCCAGGGAATATAATATTTGAGCAAATTATAATAATACTGACATAATGTACACTTAATAAAAAAAAACTGTCAGTGCAATTTTCATGTGAAACATTCTGACACCTCAGTCGATGGATGCTGAAGAAAAGCTTGTTTTTCCTCTATCCCATTGCCAATCTTGCATTTGTGGGGATGCCATATAGCTATGTCTTTAGAGCAAAGCTCCATGATGTAACCTTAAAACATGGTACTTTTTGTATTTTGGTTGTGTGCTTGCAATGAAATAATACATAAAGCATAAACAAATAGTGGTAATACTTTATTCATTGTTTGGCAACACAGACAGGCATACCAACCCTCCCTGGAGCCTAATGGCTTGTGCTGATCATTTACAAAACCATCAGCATCAGATCACTCCTGCTCGATTATATTGTTACCATGTATACAGTATATTTTGAAAATTATTCAAGGATAGTAAGAAATATAATTCTTGTATGTATGTAATTAAAGACAGGCTGTGCTGTTACTGACTATTTATGTTCACACCAGGAGTTGTCATGTCGGACCGACCTGCGAAAGGAGTGCATCTTCACCATTGACCCAAGCACTGCCCGTGACCTGGATGATGCCATGTCATGTGTACAACTACCATCAGGTAACCGGTGCGTTGGTGTGCACATAGCTGACGTGAGCTACTTTGTCCTGCCTGGCACACCACTAGACCAGGTGGCAGCAGCACGTGCTACCAGTGTCTATCTCGTCAACAAGGTAAGGTTTTTGCTCAGCTGGATGTTTATATGGGCAAGATATTTTTCTTTGTGAACAACTTGCTTCATAAGATAATCCATAGGTCTACACAGTGAATAGAGAGGAGGGTAAAGAAGAGGACTGAAAGGAGCAGGGGGAAATGATTGACTGGAATTGTAGGTTCTCTTAGAGGAGGGAGAGAGAGCATTGCCACAGGGTTGTTAACTGATCATGACAGTTGAATAAAGCTATATAGCCTTGTACAATCATGTACAGTGTACCATAGGACTAAATTGCTCCATAAAATGAATTAGTAAGGTATTATGTTTTTCAGAAGTCTGACTATGTAGTTAATATTTATGAAGTACTGTGGTCCACAAACTCAGTGCAATTAATCATTGTTTGACTGGCTTTCAAGAATAAGTAACAAAATTAATCTAATCTGCTTCAAAATACTTAATTTAAGCATATGCATGTATCTGTGTGGACACCTCAAATGTACTATAACCTCCCTAATGGAGGAAATAATTAATCAACCATGTAATACTGTTTTATAATTTGCAGGTAATTCCAATGTTGCCTAGAGTGCTATGTGAACAACTGTGCTCCCTCAACCCTGGAGAGGACCGCCTGGCCTTTTCAGTCATCTGGGAACTCAGTCCAGATGGAGAGGTGATCGGGGAGTGGATGGGACGAACAGTCATCCGCTCCTGTGCCAAGTTGGCCTATGAACATGCCCAGAACATAATTGATAATCCTGGGAAAGATCATTGGGGCCCTAAGGACTTACTGAATATTTGTGCACCCCACACTTCAGCAAATATAACTAAGGTGGTGAGAAACCTTCATGCAATTGCTCTTAAATTGAGACAGAAGAGATTCCGGGATGGAGCCCTTCGTCTGGACCAGATTAGAGTGTCCTTCAACATAGATCCAATCACGGAAATGCCCAGCGATGTCTTCTCATATGAGTATAAGGATAGTAACAAGCTCATCGAGGAGTTCATGCTGCTGGCTAATATGGCTGTAGCTCACAAGATCAAAAATTCTTTCCCAGAGCTGGCTGTGCTGAGACGTCATCCCCAGCCCCTAGAAAACCCATTGGAAGCTACTGTACGCACCCTGGATGCTGTTGGTATCACTTTAGATATATCCAGCGCTGGAGCTCTTAACAAGTCCATTGCTAAATACATGGGAAGAGACATGTATTCTGAAGGAAGGCTGCAGGTGATCACTAACTTATGTAGTCGACCCATGCAGTTTGCCCGGTACTTCTGCACAGGAGCACTTGGTGCAGAAAGTCAATTCAGACATTATGCCCTCAATGTACCACTCTATACCCACTTTACATCACCAATCCGTCGGTATGCTGATCTTATGGTGCATCGTTTGTTGGCTGCAGCTGTAGAACCACAAAGATACCAGCCACCAGCCTTGGACAAGCATCAAATTGACCGACAGTGTGAACATTGCAATGTCAGGAAACAGGCATCCAAGCTGGTTCAGGAGATGAGCTCAGAGCTATATCTGGGCCTGTTTGTGAGGCAAGCCAAAGAGTTGAAAGCTGAAGCTATGGTACTGATGATGCTTGACCGAGCATTTGATGTCCTGGTCCTTCGGTTTGGTGTAGTTAGAAGGGTTTACTTGGACAAGCTTCCTCTGGAAAACTATAATCATGAGAAGAGCAACAAGAAGGTCACCATTACCCTTAACTGGAAGGCAGAGGGAAATAAAGGTCCAGTAAGACAACAGGTTCAACTTTTTACCCTTGTTCATGTTTCCCTTCAGCCAATGGGACCCGATACATTAAAATTCAGTGCAATTTTGCTACACCCATCTTAATTGGTAATTGGTAATTGGTAATTTTGATAAGCCACTATTTCATATTTTGATAATAAAAATCAGTATTGCCTTGTAAATTGAGGACTTTTGAAAGCTTTTTATACATGGTATACAGTAGACATTTGTTTTATATTAGCTATATCTGCATCCCTTTTTGATAGACTTTCATATTCCCCTACTGAAATTGTTTGTTTAACCAGAGAATGGTGAAGGTTTTATATGAAAATATAGACACTTGCTTTCATATGATATCTTGTATATCATTAAAATTGCAAATCTTTTACTTTGTAATAATTTATTTGACATGCAAATGAATACTGTACAGTATTAGTTTTTTTTATTTTAATAGAGAACTTGTACACAAGGAATTTTTAGCCTCATTTTATTGATGGATTTCTATTTATCATGCTTAATGTGCATTTTAATGTTTTCTCTTCCTCTTTGTTTTATGTTTCTATAATAGAATATAAAGTTTTGGCATCTGAGCAAATGGTGAATGCCCTGTACCTGATACAATGATGACCTTTGGTAAAATGTATGTTGGTCTCCCTTGCTGAATATAACTTTATAAGAGAATAATATGTCACAAAGATACTACCAGTCAGAGGGTTTTTTAAAAGTACTGTAATCCAGTTAATTGTCTGATTTTACTGTGGCAGAATAAGATACTTTGGCACTGGAATATGATAGGATCAGGTGAAACTGCTGCTTAAAGGATTGTCCCGGAAAATATATAATGTAACCCATTTTGTACCTGTGGATATGTACAAATGAGTAAAGTTGTTTGACAAAAGAATTCACTAACACTCAATGTATTTGCAAGTCACACAAGATTTTATCTGTGGGGGTGGGGACATAATGCTATTTGTTACAGCATCTGGTCTCCACACAAACTTAATAGAGAACTACCGGTAGCTTTAAAGTCAAATAGGATGTGGAGTCTGTAAGGGACTTGGTGCCCAGGATGTGTATTGACACTTGAGTTTGTATGGGTTTCAGAGACCATAACAAATTCCAACAATAGTCCGAATCAAGAACTCTTCCCATTGCCTTGTACCACACTCCCTGATTTTAGCACAACAAATGGCAGGATGTATACAGCATATGATAATAAGAGGTTAGGCTTGATATTCTACACAACATATATCCATGTTATACTTGCTGACTATACAGCCGAGCAATGTTTGTCCCAGACTCTGTGTGGGATAGATTGGTCGGAAAAAGTTAATCTGTCTACCTCAGTTCGGATTGAGGGAAACTACACTATATATATTTTGCATTTATCTTGTTAAGTCACCTGTTACAAGAGTGAACTAGCAAACAGCCTATTGTAAACCATTTTTGTAGCATCTTGCAACAGTTTTAGATTCTCTGCGACTCTTGTGTTGGTCAACCTAATAAAATGTGATAACCTCTACCCATTTTTTGTATTAAAGTGGTCAGATATCAATTTTGTTTGATAACCTTGATGCAAGTAGGCTAGTGAATCTTACACTAACAATGCATTTTATATTCTAATATATAAAGAATGTCCAGGTATTTACCAGCAGATACAGTATGTGATAATTATGAGTGAAACAGCAGAGAGACTCCAAAGGATTTTGGATGTAGGTGGGTATGGGAGAGATTTTGGTGTGAAATTTAGTAGTGTAAAAAGCCACGTGAATAGAACATGGTGGGAGAGAATGTTCTGAAACAAACTGATGAATATAACTAAGTAGGTTACTCAGGGGTATGGCTGAGTCCAAGTGGAAGTGAAAAGACCAAGAATGAAAAGATTAGCATGACGAACCAATGGCAATGACTAAGTGCAGCGAGGCTGAGAGCAAGCAAATATGATGTGGTGAGAGAAGTATGGAAGAGTGTGGCTGTCCCGAGCATTATGTATGGCATGGAAGCCTTGGAAGGAGAGTGAGATAGACAAGTTAGAGGTGGGACAGAAGTCACAGAACCGAATATGCGAGAATGTCACTGAATGCACCAAGGTATGCAGCGATAGCAGCTTTGAGAGGTGATATGGGATGGAGTACATTCAGAGAAAGACTAGTGAAGGCAACCCTTATTAGATACAAAGTAAGACTGGAACGAATGGAGGATATAAGACTGGCAAGGAAGGTTTATATGTGAAACATTAGAAATTGCAATTGGGGGAAGAAGTGAGAGATTCCAGAGAATGGTATACATGAATGGTATATGAAATTAGGAATGGGCAATGGTATGCTTTCCAAATTAGTTCTTCTGGTTGACGGTAGAGAGAAATTCTGAACACTGCAAAGCCCGCGTAATTCAAAAAGATGAAAACTTTTTGGTAAATAACTACATTGTTATGTAATATTGTGAATAGCGGTAACGTGACAAACTACAGTATAAGTAATACAAATAATAGATACAAACGGGACTTGGCGATATTTGTTCTGCTTACCAAATAAAAGGTTGATGTTTTTATTGGCAGAAACTCACGGCTGTTATTTGGTAGTGTAATGAAACAATAACGCAGAAAGCTGAAAGGCCTTAGTCCATACATGAGTTGGACTGTAGATTGCGCCTATGTTGGCTCAAGTCAATTCCTATATTGGCTGGCACGAGTGGAAAATATTGAGGAGGAATAGAGAGGGGCAAGAAAGTGGAAAAGTGAGAATAACAAGAGAGTGAATAGATATGCATGGTATTTTTTTCTTATTTCTATTTACAGGAGCTACCGATACAAAGGCCAACCCTGGAATAAACACTCGGGTACCTGTATGACTATAAGTTTGTAACAGCAAGAGCAAGAGAACACCTTTATTCCTTGTAACCGCTACATGTGAGCATACTAGCATTGACAACAACAACCTTTATTCCTTATGAGTGCTACACCTGAGCATACTAGCATTGACAACACCTTTATTCCTTATATGAGCGCTACACTTGATCATCCTAACATTGACAACACCTGTATTGGTTGTACTCGCTACATTTGAGCATACTGTGAACATTGACAACACTGGCATCACCCTTCCTGTAGCAGCGTTGCCTAGTTCTCGTTCACTCTCACCGACACCAGCACAGGAAGAGGACCTCCTGATCTCCTCTCCTCTGCTCTACCTTGGTAATTATTCACCATCTATTTATTTTAATAGGATAGTGACGAAGGATACGCCTTAGTAGAACTGTAGAGGATCATTTTGCTGTTGTTTAGTGGCGTTTACTGCATACTTTAATGGATTAATTTATTTATTTCTGCTTTTTTTTTTTTTTTGGAAAATACAGGCGGCGTAAATTTGTGTTTATTAATTATCGCATTTTCCAAGTAACTCATAATTATACTGGTGGTTGTTTCTATGCTCTAATTCAAAATATAACTAGTTATGCTATTATACCATTTAATTTAAGAGGTAGGAGTATGTTAGGAGAACCACGTGGTTTGGGAGGATCCTTCAAATTCACTCGTGTCTCTTTCATATTTCTCCCAAACTCTTCAGACAACAGACCACCAATATATTATGTAGATATGGTTCCTTAACTTCCATTGCCTAGCATAATTAGGAATATGATCTAAGTGAACTAGTAGGGTCTTAGGAACTTCAGCAGATGTAACTACAAGACATCAAAATTATTGCTTATAATATATTCATTCTGGGTCTATTCAAATCATATTACCGCAATTATACATGGGTTGATTTTGTCTCATTTTAAAACGTAAAACAAATTCAGGACAGGCCACAAATAGGTAAATGCTTCCGAAGGACTCGTGATCTCCATGTTGGTAGAAAAATAATGCTGTGATATCGAACGTTATATTAATATATCTGACCTGGCCACTAAATTAGATATATTCGGTTTGCCAGTCAGTATCTAGTTAGGGTATTTACCGTATCTAGCCTGTTGCCGTTTTGTAGTAGTGTAGCTAGATCCCAGTACATTATTTTGGTAAAGTATTGAATGAATTACCATTATTGCGTACGGTTTTTCTACCTTCATTACCCCCCATTTCCAAGATAGAGCATAATCAGATGGGGTCTTTTAAAATCAGCCTGACCTAACCTAACCTGGGCAGACTACCGGTACATTAATCTGGACAAACTACCGGGAAGTTATGGTGATAAAGTACAATAAATGATGGGGGCAAAATACTGGGACCCAGCCTGGTCTGGCAACACTGCTGCAAAATGGTAATTCTTTCAAGAAATACTGTATTTTGCTGGTTATTTCCCAGTATTGCAGTTTTTATTTTAATTGTTATGTAAGTGAAGGAAACTGAAGGTGAATCTTGGTAAGAGTAAGGTGATGGTATTTGAGAGGACCAAAACAAAAGTAATTGACTTTGCTACACCCTATAGAGTGGCTAATGTTAACTATACCAACTGGGATGGAATGTGAGGTAACTTTAGGGCATGAGAGTATGGAGGTGGTGAGGGAATTCAAGTATTTGGGAACAGTTCTGTGTAAACTTGGAAGTATGGAAGGAGAAATCAGGGAGAGAGCAGTGAGGTCATAGGTGCATTGGGGAGGATAATGAAGGGTAGAAGTGAGAAAGGGATTGAGAAATAGTATATGACATAGGGCTCATCAGTAGAGAATAGGTGCTGTGGAAATGAGTTACGGTACTTGAGAGGTGCATCTGGACTTGCAAGGTGGGATGGAGAAAGTAATGACTCGAGATGTGGTATGGGTGAGAACTGAGAAGGCAATTGGTATTGAATGTAGAGTGGTTGAGGGTAAAGTAATACACTGAGGTGGTATGGACATTTAGGGAGAATGCAAGGTGAGGAGTTTGTAAAGGTGTATGGATAATGGAAGTGAAGTTGTCACCTGGTGTTAGAGGTAGATCTCCAGTTAGATGGCAGAACAGTGGAAGAGTATGTGAAGGAGAGAAACATGAGGGGCAGGGTGGGGCTTGAACGAGTAATGGAGTGTTGGAACGGGGAGACTTCTGCCGTGGCCACCCCTTTGGGGGGGAACGAGGTCAAGTGTGACCCCCATGAGGCCATGATACTATTGTTGTGCGATTTCCCCCTATGTACCTTGATTTTAGAAGTCCTACCTACCACGTGGAAAATAAGATTTAAGAACTAAAAAAATTTGGCAGCCTGTAGATTTCAAAGGTAGCTAATATTGTTCAATGATGATACCCTTATTTCACATTCGCGGTTTCCAGCGGATGGCTTCGGCCAATGATGGACTGTGACGTCTGATTTATTGTTATTGTCGTATAGTACATTATTTTGGTGATGTGGCCTAATTGCTTGTAATGTTTTTCAGAAAATGGACGGTCTGGCCCAAATTTGCAGCATCTATAAACAAAGTAAGTATATTATTTGAATCAATGGTGTCGTGCTGGTGTTCTGTCATACTACCCTTGGTTTGATATGGAATTATGTGATTTCAATTTTAAATCAAGACTTAAAATAGTATCTGCCTGATTTACTATAATCATATTTATCCTGTGAAATTTATATTTTTACTTTTTAAATCTAATTTAATTAATAATCTCGGTGGAGTTGGTGATGAATGGGGAGATGCTAAATGTTAAAACCATCCCAAAAATAATTCAATTTTAGACAATTTTTTTTTTTAACTTATTTTAGCCTCATTTTGTTAAATGATGATACCCTTATTTCACATTCGCGGTTTCCAGCGGATGGCTTCGGCCGATGATGGACTGTGACATCTGATATTTTTATGGTTGTACAGCACTTTATTGGTTATTTATTTGGCCTAATTGCTTGTTTTTTTGTTTTCAGGAATTGGACAAGTTAACTCTGAAACCTTAAGGATTGGTAATGGTTATCCAGCCTGGCCTCCTATTTAGCCTGTGGAAATGTACTGATATGGTAAGGCTGACTTTGTGGATATATTTGCAATTATTTGATGTGATTTTTTTTTTTTGAAAAGCTATGTGATGAATAATTTCTGGTCTGAAGTTAATAATAGCAAGTTTCATTACTTCAGAATTCGACAATAGTTACGGTATTGTTTCATTTCTTGTTAAATGTAAATTGAACTGCTTGTGATTGCTGGAATTTTTCCTAATTTAGTTATGGTAAGTTAGATTCAGCTGCACATGATGATTAAACTTGGGACATCTTAAGATTGCTCAAAAGCAATGTGATAAGAACTCATGTTATATATTCTGAGAATAATAATGTTGTAATTATAGCATGAATAATGTGGGGTTCCAGGGTTTACTATATATCTTTTCTTATCTTAGGTGTATGAAACTGGTGGCGGATGCTTGACCGGTCTTTTGACTGAGACGACCAGATTGAGGAGGTAATTATGTGCAATTTTTCGTAAGTTTGAATGTGCATTATCTGTTTGTAAATACTTGAATGCTTTATGAAGATGAAATGTATGAAAGATTCACTTTGATGGTTAATATCATATTTAACCTAACTTTGTTAAATGATGAAAACCTTATTTCACATTCGCGGTTTCCAGCAGATGGCTTCGGCTGATGATGGTTTGTGACGTCTGATATTTTATGTTAGGGTTATACAGTACTTGATTGTTGGTGTTTTCGCCTAATTGCTTTTGTTTTTATCTTTCAGGAAATGGCCAGGTTAATCCAGAAACCTAGGATTTATGATTATTCATCTTGGCCTCCTATTTCCTCTATGTGGAAATATAATTTGAGATGGTAAGGATGAGTACATTTTAATCCCAAAGGTCTTGCCTTTTATTTTATACTATTATACATCTAGTGTCATGAGTTTTTGTCTGTCCTTGTCATTACTAGTTGAAGCAAGTCTCTTTGATCACTATTGTTATTAAAATATATTAATTACATTTTGTGTATTTAGGATGCATATTTAAGTTTAGTATATATATGTTGAAAATGTTAAAGGCTACATGCAAAATGTCATAAGACAAAACCCTTTATTGTTCGATGCCCAGAGTCTCTGGTACATTAATACAGTGGACTCTCCAATAACGCGGTTTTGAGTAACGCGTTTTTGATTCAACGCGGTATAATATATAGGGGGGATATGATTAAATAACATTATTTGTTCGATTTAACGCGGCCACGCTCACCCGCTTACCCACACTACTTTTGGCGGGAAGCAGGGTGAGCTGCTCAGGCCCGCTCTCTGACCAAACAGACACGACTTGATCAATTCTTTAAAAGGAAGACAGATGTGGTGTCAGAGGAAGGTAACACGAGTGTGGAAGGAGAGCGAGGAGGTGTGGAGGGAGAGAGGGGTGGGGAGGGAGAGAGGGGTGGGGAGGGAGAGAGGGGTGGGGAGGGAGAGCGGAGTGGGGAGAGAGAGAGGGGTGGGGAGGGAGAGCGGGGTGGGGAGGGAGAGCGGGGTGAGTAGGCAGACTGGAGTGACGAGTGTTAAATGTGAAGGAAAGTGTACCGTTACTTTACAAATATAAATAAAACGAGAATGTGGGTTTTTGTTGTTTGAGTCCCCAACTACATACTTTAGTTTGACTCTACTATTCATACATTAGAGTAACAAAATCCCCAAAAGGTAGACTTTTGCATTGTCCAGGAACGCAACCCCCACTATTACCATTGTTTCCTATGCGGAAATTAAGTTTAAATAACGCGTTTTTTAATAACGCGACGTCTCCAGGAACGTAACTACCGCGTTATTGGAGAGTCCACTGTATGTGGCAGTGCTAGGGTTTATTCGTAGAGTATAGCCGTGGAAGCCCTTATGAGGCTGGGCCACATGCTCAGTTATATGGGGTTTGCTCGGACAAACTTAAAAAGATGTGTTGGGTTGTTGGTCATCTTTGAAAAGCATTAAGCTATAGTTTTGTTTCTTGTCATTGCAGGTTCCAATTGGCCAGCTGGTAGTTGAGTATTCAAGTTATGAAACTACTTTCAGACTTTGAACATGTGACTATAGGTGAGTATCTGGGTGGATTTATGCAGCATGTTGTAATTTCTTGATACAATACAGTAATTGTTTAAAACTAATAAGTAATTACTGTGTTCTGATGTTGATAACGGTTTCATTACTCTGGAAGTCCATGATAGTTACTGGATTTTTTATCTTATTTCTAGTTGTTAATTGAATTTCTTTTATTTACTGGAATTTTTTTGTAATAGTTTTACTTATAAAAAATTTAATTCAGCTGCACATGATGATTAAACTTGGGACATCTTAAGATTGCTCAAAGCAATGTGATAAGAACTTATGTTATATATTCTGAAAATAATAATTGTTATTGTAGCAATAGTGTGGAATTCCATGAATTAATATATTTCTTTTATATTTTAGGTGTATGGAACTGGTGACAGATACTTGACTGGTTATTTGCTCAAACCACCTGATAAGTGAGTGTTTTTTGTATGTGCTGTTTTTAGTAAGGTTTTCTTAGTATGGCATGAATTAGTGGGTATATCCGGTGTTTAATATTTGTCTGCCCAAGGGAGTTTGATTCTGGGAGGGGGGTTAAGTTTGAGAAGCAAGGATATGAGAATATATTATGGACTAAAAGTATTGGTATGTTTTGCAGTTTTTATGTGATAAATCTTAACCTTGAAATATGCGAAAGCTGCTCAAAAGGATACGAACATTTAAGCTGCTTTGATAGTTACTGTACTTTTTATCTTGCATATTTCTAGTTGTTAATTGAACTGCTTTTATTTACTGGAATTTTTTTTGTAATATTTACACCTATAAAATATTTAATTCAGTACATGATGATTAAACTTGGGACATCTTAAGATTGCTCAAAGCAATGTGATAAGAACTTATGTTATATATTCTGAAAATAATAATTGTTATTGTAGCAATAGTGTGGAATTCCATGAATTAATATATTTCTTTTATATTTTAGGTGTATGGAACTGGTGACAGATACTTGACTGGTTATTTGCTCAAACCACCTGATAAGTGAGTGTTTTTTGTATGTGCTGTTTTTAGTAAGGTTTTCTTAGTATGGCATGGTTCAGTGGGTATATCCAGTGTTTAATATTTGTTACCCTAAGGTAGTTTTCTTGTGGGGGGGTTAAGTTTGAGAGGCAAGGATATGATAAGTATATTATGAAGGACTTAATGCATCATGTTTTGCAGTTTTTATGTGATGAAAATTTTTAACCTTGAAATATGTGAGAGATACTCAAAAGGATACTGACATTTAAGCTGCTTTGATTATGCCTATTTTCTAGTATCCACATTAAGAAAATATTGTATTTACAGGTGAAGTGGATAATACATGAATTGCTACACGGGAGTACAACAAATGTATGGTAAGTGTTTTTAATATAATTTATACTTCCATTACCTAAAATGATGATTTTCTTGGTCAGATAATATTGTGTTGATTTTATGAATTCCTCGTTTCTGAAATAAGGCTTTGAATGACTAACCAAGATTGATTTAAGGTCTTCTATTAATATTTTTTTTCTATTCCCCACAGGCTGTGAAACTACTAACTGAAATCATGTGTTTACAAGGATCAGTCATTGGATTTGAAAATGTTGGTTGCACTGAGTAGTTATTTGAATTTGTGGTATTTTATGGCACATGAAATTTGATGACCTACCGACGCCTCTACTGACGCCTCTACTGACACTGATTACCAATATACCGTATTCGTACACTGAGGAATATAATGCCAGTACCAATGTGGTCCTATTTGTGAACGGGTGCTAATTGCCCGTTTCTTAAATTCTCAGGATGTGTGGTCAGCTCATCTGGTTTTTATAGGTATGTGTGTATATGGATTTTTGTAATATCTAGAGCATGTTCAAAATAGTTGATGACAAACTTGATTTACTAACCCTGTGATCATTACACAGCAGAGCCAGCAATGGCTGAACCCACTGTTGTGGATCTTAGGATATGTGTTTACTTTGCCACAATGCAGTCTGATAATAATGCATATACTGTATTGTGTACATGTGTGGTCTGGCTTTGAAAGATAAAGATATTAATTAGTTTTTGTCATTATCTTTTCCAGGTTAAAATTTAAAAAAATGAAAAAGATTGATAGTGTTCCTGGGAGTGAAACATTCAGCTAGAGGTGAGTTGGATCTGCCTGTGACCTTTTAGTTCTATAATACGTTGTAATTGTTTTTAGTTTTATTTTAAAAAAAATCAATGATTTGATGATTCTATACTTCCTTGGATGTCTGACTATAAAATGAAGGATATTTTAGTACTGAGCTTTTTTCTGTAAGACCCTTTGAAAAGGGTTTGTCAACAAAATTTAAACCAGTGATTATGTTACAGATGCTGCAAAATGAACGGATTTCTTCTATAGAAAGCAAAAAATGGTAAGTAAACTTAGCCTGCTTTGTACTGTATGATTATTTTTCCTTAATCTTAAGATATCGGAGAACTAATTTTCAGTTCTGTACATAAATTATAATTATATTTTTTTGCAGTATGTATTTTGTTCAATATTTATTATGTATCATTTTCAGTTACTTTTCACAGATGAGTGGTAGTATGAGTTTATTTTAGTTTGCGTTTGCCTTGATATATGACAAGTCCTTGGGCATGCTACCCATGTCTTTAGTTGTCAAATGATGTACCAAGGCATTTGTACCTGATGTGATGGTAATCGAGGTACACAGTATCTAATTTTGAGTGTTGCAGTGTGTGAGAAAAGACCCCAGACCTGGCTATCATGTATGTTGACATTGGCAGACTGTTCATGTGTAATTCCAATGGTCTGTAAGACGAATGGCTTGGGCAATTTATCACGATTTAACTGATTCGTCTTTGTATTTGAATTTTTTTGTTACATAGTTACTAGGATTTAGTTTTGTAGTCTGCTGCATTCTAAGTTGGGCAAGGTTGGGATAATTTCAAAATTTATGGAGATGGGGGGGCCTTTTTTTAATATAATGCCGTAGAAGTAAAGGGTCTTAAAAATGGTATGTTAGTGGGGGGAGAGTGTAACATAACGTAATAGGATATATGATTACCAAATGGAAATAGGTTTTTTTATGATGATTTTTCTGACACCTCTACTGATATACTAATGATTAAGTATACCATATTTGTACTGAGAATTATTAATTAATTTGCAGTGTAGTACTGTTTGTGGAAGGGTGTTGATTGCTGGTTTCTCCTCAGATCCTCTGGTTGTGTGGTTGGCTGATCAGACATTCATATGGATATGTACAATGTGCGTAATTTGAGTTTGTTTATACAGTCAATTTGTTATAGATCTAGAGCATGTTTGAAATATAAATAGTTGATGACAAATTTCCTGTACTGACCCTGTGATCATTACACAGCAGAGCCAGCAATGGTTGAACCCACTGTTGTGGATCATAGGATATGTGTTTACTTTGCCACAAGGCAGTCTGATAATAATGCATATACAGTACTGTGTACATGTGTGGTCTGGCTTTAAAGATAGATATTAATTTGTTTTTGTCACCTTTTCCAGATGGATAGTGTTCCTGGGAGTGAAGATTTCAATTTGAGGTGAGTTGGATCTGCCTGTGACCTTTTACATTGTTGCATTTTCAAATTTAATGATTTATTAGCAAATGCGATAATCCATATCTGGAAAGTGATTCCTGTAATACCAATGATGAATTGTTCTCACAGACCTGTTCTAAATAACCTTGAAGACAAAAAGAACGGCCATCTGACTATTTTGTTGTTGTGTAAGGCTGTGTCTATGATGTTCTAGCCCTTCAGAATGAAATTTTCTTCCAGGTAAAGGAATGGTTCCAGTGTTCTCCATCTCCCATAAGAGTTCCATTCTGGAAATCCTGCTATGGAAGTAAGTCATTGTATGTAAAGGGATTGTCACGCTGGCACCGTACAAGGTTTTTGTGGGACAGGTGAACAAGAATGAGTGGCTGCTATCGTGGGACAAAGACAGCGGTCGATAGTTTATTAACATGAATTGATTCAAAGTAAAAAGATGTGTAGCTGTTATTGTATGCAAACTGAACAAATCTAGCCTAGTCTTTCTTCAAAAATGGTTTGGTCTATGTACAAAGAACTAATCCATGCAAGTGTGATGGCTACTGCCCCATCCATTCTGGTACCTTGTTCAGTCAGTCCCACAAAAATCTTGTATGTTGTGCTAGTGCAAAAAGTAAATTGTAGTATTCATGATGACACATCTTCATTATCCTGATACCTGAAGGGATTTATAAGCTCAACAGGACTGAGATTATTTACTGATATTTAAAGTTGGTAATTTATTTTTATTGTGTTAATGGTATGTTGTGTTTGACAGGTACAGTGAAGGGCAGCTGTTAATTATGACCACAGTTAACCAGAACACTCAAGGTATGTCATACAGTACTGTTCTTGGATTCTGATGAATAAAAAAAATGTTTTTTACATTTATCACTATAATGATGATTGTTATCCCTGTCTTAAGATATATATGTAGACAAAACTGGTAATACTGACTGCTTTCCTCAATTTATCTGTTTAAACAGGATTTCTATGAGGTCATTAATTAATGCAAAAATTATTTTACAGGTGCTTGCATGATGGTAACCATGGGTCTGCACAATGTGAGTATCTCTCCCTGTGTTTAGTTTGATCACATGTTTACATTCCTAATACCAGAAGGGATTTAAAATTTGATATGTATGATACACTGGTGTCAATGATAAACTGGAGCAATTAAGTATAATATTTTAAGGGGTACTGATTTACCAAAATGAATGGGATTTAATGATAATTTTCCTTACAGTTGGTGTGTAATATGCAAGTAGAGGTCTTGAGCTGTAAACAATGGCATCTGGAATGGGAGCAATCTAAGAAATTTTCCTGAAGCCACAGAAAATAAAAATGGGTTGGGCCCTGTCTCCAGTGGACAACCTTTGCTTCATGAAATGGATTAAAGCTAAAGAAATTCAGATACTGATTATCAGTATAGTACTAAAATTTGCTAAAGCACAATTGTTTCATAAATAGGTTGAACAGGAGCATGGATTAAGATGGATATAAATCTGCTATTTCCTTGATTCTCATGTACTAATGATTTATGAAGACATTTATAATAATAATATCAAAGGAACAATTTCTCACTTTTATTTCCTTGACAAAAGCTGGATAACCACTGGATATTCTGTAACAAAAAAGAAAGTTGTGGCTGTTGCTACTTGTCTGACCAAGGATATTAATACATACAGGAAATAAGTTACAACCATACGATACACATTTCATTCACTCAGACATTCTTACAAAGGATAATTCTGTTTAGTTTTGTAGTTATATTATCCAGATTGCACAGTAAAAAAACGCAGCTGGTGCCACTACTTTTTACACTACACTTTACTTTTCTGCTTATTTAATATTGTAGTCTGCTTAGCAAACTTGATTCAGTAAAGTTTTTATTTTACATATTTGCGAACTGCAGCCTCAAGGTGTTTCATCTACCAAGGATAGGGTATGGGAGATTTAATAAAGAGGAAATGTATCCATCCGAGCTAAAAGTTGTATAGAACATAACTAGGGCAGGGAGGAATGTTTGAAGTATTGAGAAGGGAACTAGATCATGGTGAGGGGAAACTATTACCAACTACCACTGAAGATCACGAGGCAAGTTCGAAAAATTATTTAAAAAATAGCCGGCCATTCCAATATGGAATCGGGCAGTCGTGCAAAACCAGACAAAATCTTTCTATACAAATCAAATTGAAATAAATAGAAAATCACAATGTTTACAATAAAGCTTTGGTGCCAATATATATATATTTATATACTGTATATATAAATCTTTGTATACTCTATAAATATATTAGAAGAGGGCTTCCATAGTTCTTTACATTTTACAAATGGGTCAAGTAGGGTGTTCTCTGGTTATCACACCTTGTCACACAGGCCTGGGAAGTGTGTGCCATCTATGCATAGTTGCAGATTTTGAGTATTTACAAGTAATTTCCCTCCTGGGGATCATTGAGCTTGCAGAAACATTTACTAAAGTTATACCTGAAAATCAGTAATTGGTGTCTTACCAGTATAGTTAAAGCATTAACATTTTAAAATGAAATATTGTCTGAGAATAGTAAGACTTCAGTTCCTTTAACATTATTGTTAAGCATACATAAAAGTACAGAGGACAATGTAGAGTGGTAATCAATTAAGTACAGTCCCAACAAGTCTATATAAATTCAAGATGGTAGAACTGTTCTTAAATACTTTTATAGAATTTGGTAACTGACACAAAATTTTTATCATTTATTTAAGTTGAAAATGTTAATGCATATAACTTCAAGACGAATGTTTTCAGCAAGCCTACTACAGTAAACTTTAAATTGATATTACTCCAAAGAGAATACAAACTTATCCTGAACTGAACAAAGATAAATCAAGATTATACAAATTCACTAAGTCCACACTGGACTAGTGTTAGATGCTACCAAAGCCAGTACCACACAGAAACCTGGCATAATGATTGTGTGGGGAGTCAAAAATAAACCACCTCTGGGTCACAGCTGGAATCCTGCATCAGTCAAAAAGCTAGCCTCGTTCACAATCGAGAAGTGCCTGGCAGGCAACATTGTATTATGTTCCAAGTCCAATACACTAGTTTGGTTGGGTGGATGGCAGACCTGATTGAGTGATCCCTCCAGGAACTGCTCCATCTGGTGACACTAAAGAGGCAAATGAAATAGCTCTGTAAACAGTGCCAGCCAGGAACTGCTCGATCGTGTGGACAGGCCTTAATTATATGAACTCTAATACAGTACTTTTAACACAATGTTTATGGAAATCTAATGTTTGTAAGACTGCAGTATATTACAACAGACCCATTTGAGTCGCTCATATTCTTAAAAAGAAACAGACTGAGAAAAGGATTATAAATACGTAAAATTTGAAACAAGGCTGGTACCAAATGTTAAAATTTTGAACTGGCATGTAGGTGAAAGGATGTGACCCTCAGCACCACACACCAATATGACACTGCTCTGACCTAACAACCTTCCTCACATTGGTGCAATACCAAACTTAATTACTGTTGGCCATGTTCAGTCTCTGGGCCTGTTTTCCTAGTCAAACCTGAAGGACAAAAATAGGTGATTGTAAAATTTTACAAGTTGGCATTTTAATTCATTTTAGCAAACCAAATTATAACACTTTAAAATGACTAGAAATATTGCAACACAAATGAATGCAGAATGCAGCTTCACAACTCGGCTTAAATATTATTATGGTCTTTACAGGGGTATTGTAAAGTTGTTGCAAATCCCATCACTGATAACCAATAAGTTTGTTAATGCCTAGGATAATGACAGACACCTTGCATAAACTGACTCTCCAGTTCCATAAGATCACATTGATTTGAACTGCTCTCTACAAAATCAGTCACTTCTACAAATAGCAGGCAGTTATTCATTAACTATGCCCTTCACTTACTGTGTCTTGATTTTACTTGCCAATGACTATGGTTCTTCTGAAATGTTGAGGTTCAGGTAAGCAGTGGTGGAAAAAGTGGAGTGTTTCATAAACCAGCTAATGGCTTAGTTCATGTTCAGGTATGTTGTTGAAGTGATGGTGGCTGGGCATACCAGTGTAGTGGTAACATTGATACTAGTTAGAATTGGATTCAATGATAGTGACAACAGATGTGGCAGAGTTAATAATTCTTGTACAGTATATTATATACGTTGTGGTGATAGAAAATGTGGCTGTGGAGGAAAGTGTGCATACCAAACCTACGAGTTCACAGGCTCTAATGGCCAAGAGTATTGTGGTTACTACTGGTGGCGGAAGAAAATGAGGAATTAAATTATTCTTATTAATTTAGTCCTTATTAGGCTACAGAAAGACTCTACCCCTCCCCATACACTTTACAACCCATGACAATCCTTGAATTTGGTGTGGCAAGAACATTACTGATTAGCCAACACAAACTTCCTTTTATGGTGGAGAGATAAATGTGCAAGGCCAAGTCTGGCGGTATCATTAAACAGCTTGGTGAAATTGAGCAGGGGATTAATAAATGGGACTTCCACCATTCAGTTAATAACCAGAGGCTTTTTGCTGTAGAGCTTATGTGAAGGATTCAGAGGTAAAGATCTTTCAGTGAATATGAAGGATACTGATTTCACCAAAATGTGCAACACACAACAGATATAACTCTGGGAGTCTGTTTCCTGGTGCTATTTGTAGGAACCCTTAAGCTTCAAATTCAGTGACATTTCCCCTTCCCCACTTTAGAAATGTTTTTATTTTGTATTAGTTTGTGATCAGGGGCTAACACTGAGAATGGGATCCTCCATGTTTGGGATACTGGAAGATACAGTTATTCAGGTCTTGTTATCGTAACTTGCATCCAGTCAGTCTGAGTCCATTTATGGGTCCTTCCACTCCAGAGAGACCTACTTGTAGCCATCCTTCCAAGCCCCACTGAGGCCTGGAATGTGAACTTATCTGGGACTAAGCCTAAGTTAGGCCTATCTCATTTAAGACTAGTAGGCTCAGTTCAACTCGTATCTGTGATCGAGGCAAGGTTCCCCAGGATAAGTCAAGATGGGCTGTGGGGCCAGCTGGGATCACACTGGCGGCCGGGCAACAGACCAGACGATGAGGTGAGAGCGATCTCCTCTGCTCAAACTCTCAGCCTGAGGCTCTGGGGCTGTGTCATCCTCACCCTCCCCTGTTGAAGTTAGTAAGTCTGAGGTGAGTGGAAGATAGACATGTAAATGTATACTGATCACCTTTGACTGGGTGGAGATCACAGAAACTGAAATACAACAATAGAAATATGAACAGTGTAACTTGAGGATAGCAAGATTAATGAGAAAGTAAAAATGAAGGAAGAATAAAGCTGAATCAGCATGAATAATGAATTATAGCTGATTACATGGACAAAACAGGTTAAATTGCAAGGAAAAAAGGATGTATAAAGATTGAGTAGAGAAAACGTATTGTAGGTAAGCTCAGCAGATATGTAATGTGGCAGGAAATAAAAACAGAATGTACTGTACGCTTTCCCCATAATAATAATATGTAGTTAGTTCCCACTAACTTTGCTGACTGGCCATCATGTACACAGTGTTTCATAGTCCAATTGAAGAATATGTGTAGCACCAGAGATGTGACTGAAGCACAAAATATCATAAGTACAGTGCATTAACTAATTGTGATTGTTGACTGGTACAAATATATGAAGGAAATACTGAGCAAGAGTGAGAACTGCATATACATTAAAGAATATATTGAGATTGCTTTAGAGAGTCAAGACAGAAGAGTAACAACAAAGAAAATGGAAGACAACCAAAGCACCATGGTCAACAAATACTGTCATCTGTTGTGGGTAAACTGAAAGGTTACAGATTTCTTCAAACTCTACCAACAGACATGCTACTGTATTGAGTTATAGATGATTCACAAAGGATGATTATAGTCCTTGCACTTCAAGGAGTCAGTTCTGAGTGGGTGGGGCAGAATGTGGAATTTCCCTGAGTGTGACATGGAGAAACAGCTCTGTGCTGCCAGGTGTCATAGAATTTATTCAAATTGTCATTATATTCCTAAAAAGTGAAACTCGTTGTACTATACGTACAGCTTCCTTTACTATATACAGAATATATATGCATGTTATATATATATATATATATATATATATATATATATATATATATATATATATATATATATATATATATATATATATATAGGGTATATATATAAATCAAATAGCACATAGATGGGAAATATGAGAGAGAGAGAGAGAGAGAGGTATGTACTGTACTAAGGTTGGCTTGGCAGCATGGCTGGTGGTATATCACGATGTCTGCCCCACCCACAACGGACTCTGGAGTGCAAAGACTATAAGACAAATGATGAAACAAGAGTGACAAACATGGCGTACATGAGGGTAGCAGCTATAATTTTGTTGTCAAGTTGGACGTTATGATATCGCTGGCCCACACCAGGAAAGAGGCTACCAATACATTACTGAGTTAGTACAGTTTGATGGAATTTGTGACCTTCAATTTGCAAATATAAAAATAGATTCCTGTAAAAAAAAAGAGAAAAAGCAAGTTACAGTAGTGTGTTGTAGGTGTACTATATAATTACCATTGCTGGCAACTACCTGCATAGCTGAAGACAGAGTACTGTACAGTAATATGATTAAAAATGAACTGTCCAATAATTAACCACATTGTATGTGGTTACCTGGTAGTTTGACCACCACCTGCAGAAGAAAATAATACACCATCATGGCATACAATAAATAAATCCTTCAGAGAAACTACAGCTACTAAGAAATGTAAGTACAGAAACATATCAGGTAATTTAATTTATAATTAAGTAATGAAAATAAAATATAAATATATTTAGACATTGCTTATTCAGTCTTGACAAATATACAGGATATTTCTGTTTTTGCATATGTAGCACTGGGTGACTTAATGAAGTCACAAAACATGATGCATATCAACAGTCTCAGTGTTAAACTGGGAATTTGATTGGATTATCATTTTACTACAATATAAACTATAGAACAAAAGAGGAGGTAAGGTGGTGGCTGCTGGACACGGCTCTCAACTTTAGTCCAGAAGCTCAAATATAAATTATACATTGATTATGTTTCTTCTCCCAAAGAATTATCATTACAGTACCATGAACTTTATCTTTTGGTTATATGAGGCAAAGGATATGATTTAACAAAAATGCTTTGTTTATAAGTTCTAATTCCCCCAATTAATGCATCATCAATCCAGAAGAGTAAGGGCACTAAACAACAGAAATGGTTGCTCCTTGGTTCTTTCACAAACATCAATGTTTTGATACGATATTAACTAACTCCAGTTCATGTTTTTATGGAATAAGAATTTTTCACATTCATTGACACAAAACTGACAAATTGAGGCCACCAGTTTCTCGTCACATTTTAGAAGAATCAGTGTCTTTCAATTATATTTCAATCATTTAGCCAGTGTAAGATATATGTGTGAAGTTGTTGTTGATGTTCTCCCGTATTAGCAGCAGATTACCATCTAGTTTACTAGTATATGACAGAAAATCAAAGGATTTATGATGGCTGGCAATTATGGTGCTTTATTCTGTGCCTTGGAGTGGCTCATATTATTACTGCATGACTGAAAGCGCTGAGATTAAAAAAAAGTTGTATATGCCAAATATATTAATAGAACAGGCATTTATTAGCTATATCACAATATTTATATACCCCTGGTAAAATGCTTGATTGGCAGCATAACAATCCATTGACGAATTAACCCAAACAAACCAAAGAAATTGTAGAAAAAATAAAATATCTTCATTGCAGGCAGTGACTCAGAAGGAAAGCACAGAATAATGAAAGCTTACAACCTCAATCACAGACAGATTTCCAACAAGTGTGACTCAGTGGCACGATAAGTACTGTAATTACGATACCAAACAACAACGGTAAGAGAAATGGAAATATGAGGATAAATGAAAGTCTGCTAGTTAAGCGATGAAAAAATGTCCTTGATACTCTATGACTATGAAGTACAGTATCCCACACATCTGGAACCACAATGTTCACTATATTGTTGACACACTTACCACACCATTTTCTCAATACCATAATGTAAAATTTAAAGACAAGCCCAATGAATGACACCAAATTGCAGTTAGTATTGTAATCTTCTCTATATCTAATGTGTTAATAATGCAGTGAATATTTTGGTGCCAGACTTATGGGACACCCTGTACTGTAATATGAAATTAATTCTACACGGTGAATGACTGGATATTCTACAGATGTGTGATGCATATATGACTGTGGGATAAAAACAAGTAAAGCTCTGGTTATGAAAGTAGTTATGCATTTATAAATTTTCAACAAATAAGACATTCTTGTTATGTATTTCAGCCTTTTTTATTAAGGGTGTGAAGTACTGTACTGTATGTTAAACAGGCTATGGTATTAATCACTAAATTAAGGAAATCTGACCATGCCTAATTCATAACTAATGAAACAAGTGACATTTTGACTATGGTACTAGGAAGAAGTGACTTGCTGATCAGGCGAACAACAGCACAAGTGAGTCTGGAAAATAAAAAGTTAAACTCATGCCATTCTCCAAAACCATTAGGTTGTCTTCAGGGGACCGGTCATTACAAAAGGATAAGCAGACCAGCAGACTGTCAGCTTCTTGCATTACTGAAACCGAACTGAGATCCTGGAGATAAGCACTGTTAATCCAGACTTCCTTGAAATACAGATAGTCTTTGATATTTCTGTCACAACCACAGCAGATATGGTGACACTTAATTATCTTTTATATGAGTGACTTATTGTACTGTGTTGCATTAAGTACATGGACACACAATACAGACATTTGCCTTAATTAGCATTTCTGCATCCCAGTAAGCAGTAATTCAAATGAATCCACACTTTCCATCCTGTATGGGATAGATATTATGGTGAGTGGATGATTGCACCTCCTGCCAACTACTCTCTCTTCCCATGGTAAAACTAGTGGTGTTCATACTGGCACAATCCTCACATATTATTGGAATTATATACTTCAGCTCTATCATATACTCATATTGATTACAAGCCTGAACAAGTGATCCTATAGGACCACACACATACCTTAAAGTTTTTCATTGCTCAATTTGGATGAGCTTAAATCTTGGCTCTTTTATTGTTTATTCCCAAATGATTGGTGAAACTTACCAAATATAAGGTACTGTACTGTGGTTGTATACAGCATTTTTCACTCCATTTTATAGATGCCCTATTTATGTTATTTTCATAATGCACAAGTGTATTGCAGGTGATGCTGAAGTACAGGTGTGTCTTCTGATCAGAGTGAGAAGATATCCTCTCTCTTCACCACAAACATAATTACTTACATGTTGCCATCTCACTAGACACACAGTTGCTGGTATTCCTTCTTGTAATAATGAACTATAATCTATTCAACTGGATTATGTCATAACCTGTTCATGCAAAATCACAGTGATTCTGTGTACTATACTGTACTAGTTAATAATAATGGTGTGACTTAAAACTTAATGAAGTCTTCCCATAACGTTATCCAAGTACTTTCACTGCTGACGGAGGCATGGTAGCAGAGCTGCTGGTCTGCTGGTGTATTGACCGGTCAATAACAAAAGCCAATGATCATCTTGAAATTAATCAATTATAGAGAGAAGTGAGAGGCTGCACGAGGCAGAGTACTATACAGTGAACAGAGACAGTTATGTCTTGACAGAACAAACAAATCACAAGTGCTTAAGGTCTAAGAACTGATTATGAGTAAATGGAAGGGACATCAAGCCTAAAAGTATTATATACTGTATGTTGATAATGCAAGTAAAATGGCTTAGCAATTATAAATCAATGACAGCACTCAATCAAATGGTACAAATATTTCAAGTTTCCATGCCATTTCACTTGATCTTAATTCACATACATATACAGTATTTTTAGGCGAGTACCTCCACCAAAGAAAGCAGGATGTAGCCTCTTAAACTCTGAGTCACAGCAGAACCATCTCACAAACAGGGGGGGTTGTCAGGCGTCACAGATCATAATAAATTAATGTGAATAATTAAAAAGGATACAAGATAATTTGTTATAAAAAAAGATTGATAATAAACATACTATAAATGGAAGAATAAGAATACCAGATACCAAAACTATAAAAAGTAGTAAAAGAAACATGATTAAACAGACACACAGTAAGGGATAATTCATTTTGTGTAAACAAGAAAAAACAAAAATAAACATGGATAACCATGAGTCTTTTGACATGTAAATCACAATTACTAAATCAATAAGAAATGGTACATGTCACACTAGTGAACAGGATCTCACATTGTATTCTATATACATCTAACACAATACAAAATAATAAACAATGGGGAACAGTTAATACCAACAGGTAAAATTATAAATGGACTAAGAAAAAAAAAATAATAATAATAATGAAAAATGGGTAATGAAAGAGACAAGTTAGAGCAGCATTAGGACTGGTAAACAAAGAAGGCAGACACATTGACTAAGGTTCGACTACAGTATACAGTTGTCTGACTGCTTGGTGAGGGGCTTCATGAAACGTGTTAATACTCTCAGGCTTGGGTAATGCACACATGAAATCTGTCATATTTTGTGTGGTTTTCTCAGTAGAAAATGTCTGAATCCTAAGAGATGAGTACTGTAGTTGAGTGACAAGCCTGAGTGTGTTAACATTTGGAAAAAAAATAAAAATAAATAAAGCAGCAGCCATACTCCAAGTCTGCATGTAACAAGTAGGGAGTAAAACAAGGCACAGATTTGTAAGATGTAAAATATAATCAATGCTTTTGTGATATTCCCATGATATCACAAAAACTGTCTATGAAACATCTACATTTCTAGTTTGTAAATTGTACCGAGTGCTTTAGGGTGTAGAGATGTTGGGTTGATGCATGGATGGATTTATCTGAAACACTGACTGACAACCTGTGAGGAGGGTGAGCTTGGCAGACAAAATATAGTCACAGTTCATCATTTCCAGTCTAGCCAGGAAGGAGAAAAAGTGAAAGGGGATTTAATTCAAGCAATTCTCTCTGCATGATGTCTTATTATGTTGTTTAGTAACTACAAAAACATGATATATAGTAGTGCACAAACAATATAGTAAGCTAATACAGTATGCAGGAAGGATAGCTTGCATTAATTCTATGATGTTCATCCTGACTAGACAGGGAATTAAGGACAACTGTTCATAATTGAGTCCCAATGAAGTATGATGGTCACTCGTCCCTCTATTACACCACACCACCACCATAATATATACAGACTTCTCATATTTCACATCAGTTCTATCATTTGCATTTTGAATTTGCCAACTTCATATATCTGCTCAAGCTGTGTTGAATAATTACTTGGCATGTATACACAATTATGCTACTTTCTCCCTACACTGATACATAACAACCTTACTGAAGGACTTCATAGGATATCCTCATAAGAGGCTACAACTGCTGAAAATTACAAAAGAAAGTAAAATGTCTGAATGAAAGAGCAAATCATACAAAAGACAAGGAGACTGGGAGGGTTGGGAGAAAATATTTTGAGAAAAATATTTTAAAAGGAGGGAAGGGAAGGCACTGTAGAGGAAAACCACCGAGTCTAGCAACACATGGAGGGAAAGAGGGAGGGAGGGAATTAGGTATATCACTCAAATGACCTCACTGGCATCAGGTCTGGGTACAGAAGGGCAGGGTATAGGGGCATGCAGTGCTGTGACATCTACTGTCAGAAGCTACATGCAACAGGGTGGTGGTGGTTGTGTAGGGAGGCAAAGATTTGACCCATATTAGTTTGGGAAATTACCAGTTGGAACTGGTGAAACTGGTGAATACTTCAAAGTTCAGCACTAATCTTTTTTTGTCGATAACTTGCTTCACATAAACTTGAGTACAGTAATCTTTTAGTGAAGTTACTGGTGAAAAGTGATATACTGTACTCTCTCAGGGCTGTGTGTCAACTTAGAGTTCTCATTATTTAATGCTTCACCTTACATACAAACTATTATTATGAAGCACCAAAGAATCTTCAGTCTAACCATAAAATGAGGACTGTGCACACTAATGTGTATGAATACCCTCAGTATTCAGGACCCAAGTAACTGATGGTGATGTTTGTGACACAAAATAGGATGCTATTTTAACTTTCCATTGACAGATGGATAGTGTATCATTATACAGAGGTTATTAATACTTTAATGCACCTCTGCCAGCTCTTTCACTGAGAAATATTAGAATTAGGATTCCATACCACACTATGAAATACAAAGTGAGCTGCTAGGAGGTGAAGGGTACAATGTGACCACTGAATCTGTACACAAATTATCCCTCCCTATGTGGGCTATTAGAAGACCTAACATATAAATAAACTCACCACTTTTACACTAACTGATTACTAGCAAAAACAAGTAAAAATCCATTTACTATGGGGATCTAGGACACATGTACAAAAACTGATGCATCAACATTAAATTTCAAGCAAAAATTAAGGAAAGGTTTGGAGGGTAATCTTGCTTGATGTTTCAGGGAGAATGGGGTGTGGAGACATAGCTCATATGCTCAAAGACGATCATCAAATGAAAAACAAACACTAATTAATGATAATTATTGCCTTTACTGTAGAGGAAGTGGGGCAGGGAGGGGCTAACCTCAAAGAACTCAAGAGGTAAATAATCAAATGTGACTTGGAAGAGATGAGAGTTATGTAACCTACCAAATGGAAAAAAATAATAAATAAATAAATGCCAACAATCACGAGACTGTCATTCACTGGTCTGTTCAGTCATGGACTAATATTCTCACACACTTCTAAAATTTCTAACCACCAAGGATGAGAATTTTCCAACAATTGAACCGTGATGTTTATGTTATCATTCATGTCTGGTATAGTTACAGAGGGGTGGGTAAGAACTTATGACTGTGACTGCATAATGTCCTATTACTGTATGGATAAACTGTACATCAAAATTAACACATAGACTCATTACTTAGGATTTGCACATCTGAATGGTTCTCAGCAAATGAGATAACTTAAAACCATTCATTTAGTAATTAGCTCAGCTACTTGTAATGAACTGCATCAATGAAACACAAAACATGATACATGTCACGGGTCTTAATCAAACATTACTTATGAGTCTGTGATATTAAAGGCAACTGGCTGAACAGTCACTAACGGAGTCTGATGCCAAGAAAAAATATATACAATAGGGTAAACCTGTTCATGTGATACACTCTAATGCTGAAGTCTGCAATAATTTAAAGAAACAGATAAATAAATGAGGGAATTTGGTATTTACTCTTTAATAAATACAAATAATAACCGAGATAAGTAGATATGGGGCAGGGAGGGGTCAAACCTTTGTTGAACTTATTGCTGAAACGATAAGAGAAGGTGAGAGAAGAAAGGAGGAGAAATGGGAAGTGAGAGAGAGAGATAACTGATAAGAGTGAGAGGTTGGTGCTGTGACTCTGAGCAGTAATACACAAGGCGTACCCTTTCTTTCTCTGGTGGCTGCAGATGGTGATGGTGAGAGGTGGGGCAGCAGCTTGGTGGTTGCAGTGTTGGCGGGTCGTGTTGTGGTGGTTTGGGTAAGTGGTTGTGTTTGTATTGGTGGTACTGTACCTGTATTTAGTGTGTTGCATGGAGGTGGTAATGGTTGTAGATAGCAAGAAAGTGAAGGATATTTGAGGAAGAAAATTGTAGTGAAATTGGACAGTATCATAGAGTGTCTGACTGTAGTTATCAAGGCTTGGTATAAGGAGAATTGAAGAGGAGTGGTGATGGTGGCATAAAGATCAAATGAATGTTGAATGTGAAAATATTTTGACACCCATGATAAATATAGTACTTCTTCAAGGACACTAATTGTGGTAACTGATGTAAAAGAAAGGTGGAGGTACACAATCATAATTAAAGCACAGTAGCTGAGAGTGTTGTGGTACTCAGAAGTAAGGAGGCTGGCTGTAGGTGTGATGACAGTGGCTGTGTTAGTAGTGTTAATAAAAGATTGTTGTACCGTACTGTAGAAATTGAGACAGAGGCTGCATTAGTTGTGGCACTATGACTGTGCTAACTGTGGTTGTCAGAAGAACTTGGTAGATGTGGTAGTATTTTTGGTGGAGGCGCAAGTCTAATTTATTACTAACAATGTCTAGAGGTCAGATGATGCTATGAGTGACCATTGACTGTGGGTGTGACATCACTAGTAGTATTAGTATTAGTGGTAGTTGTGGTGTTGGTGGTTGTGGTGGTGGAGTGAGTAGGAGGTATGGGTGAGGGTATGGGTGTGTTAAGGTGTGACAGGTTGTCATCTGGAGGGATATGCCACACCACGAGATGACTGGCTGTGTCCCGGTCCTCCTCTCTTTCGTCGGCTGGGGGAGGACACCAACACCACCCAACACGTTCAGAGGGAACACACACATGGACGTTAGTTTACACATGGACGTTAGTATACACACGCGCTCTCAATCACATTCACACATTCAACTCCTTATCAAGTAAATAATAATTTCTGGCTAACAACAGGTAGTTTTAATCCATTTGGCGAGTGAATGCTATGATGTGCAAAGAATAGCTTGGTAATCTTTGCTTTCTTTCTTTCTTCCTTCCTCACACATATCATAAGCAAAAGCGGTAAATGCATAAACCCAGTGGACTGAAATAAATATACCCTGCAACTTGTGACAACATTGAGAGAGAAGTAAGTAGACCACTGACCAATCCTGAAGTCGATGTATCCCTCCCCTCCGGATATGACCAGCATATTCTTGGGTTTCTCCGACTCGCTGCCTCCTTCCTCTTCCCCATCATTCTCACCTTCCTCGCCCTTGGCTTTGATGGCACGTGTGGGTGGTGACGCAGGCGGCGCGGCTGTAAGGGCATGGTATCCCCCTGAGCCTGGAGGGTACAGGCCAGATTATGTAGGGATGCAGGCACAATGTTAACAAAGCAGTCAGCTGGGTAGTGGTGGTGGAGCGGGCCAGTTTGGAGGAAATAGGGACAAAGCTTTAGGGGAAAGGCTGCTGGAGTGAAAACGGGGACGGTGCTTTGTTCTGCTCTTGAGGTAGTGTGAAAATAAGCCAATGAGGAATGACAATTACAGGGAGAGTTAGAGGAGTGCAAATTTGATAGAGGCCATTTGTGCATGGAAGTAATTCTGCTCTTTTAAGCACAATATGAAGCAAAAGTTGCTGTGCTGGACAACATTCATATCAAAGGGAGATGACACAAGAAGCTTCGTAAAAATCTTAGGCAAAAATTTTGATGTATAAAAAATTAAATGTACTAGCCAACACTAAGTTGAAGAGGTGGGAGTAAGCCAAGAGAAGATCATCTGAAGAGTTGAATTTGCAAACTCTCCTCCACACTTGGCTATTGAGATAGACAAGGAGCAAAGACGGACTCATCTCAACATTAAAAACAATGATAACAATACTGAGTGCAGGTGCAGCCATAAGGGGTTGGGTGGGTGGAAGGAGTGGGGCAGTTAGCAATTAATGTATAAAACACACATATATATAAAAATACAAGCAAATGCCAAAATATACACCAAGATAACAGCAAATACAACACATCAGCAACACAGCAACAGTCAGTTCTTCAAGCTTGTCAATATTGATTAATATCTTTGTGAAAATATATCTTTTATGTTCACAATGTAAGGACAAAATTGGTTGACACACATTAAAGTCCATGAGAAAGAATGAACATGTCTCCTAGGTTCATTACTGCTTTCAACAGAAAAATCAGTTAGTCATAAAATATATCTACTTGGGAAAGTACAACTACCAAATATAACATCTGCACATTGAAGTTTTATTGCTGCCCCTCTTGTTTGAGCATAAAATTTAACTCAGTTTCTCATATCAAGGTATATTGTTTTACTCACATATTTTGAAGGTGGAAACGCACAAACTTTATTTGATTGGCGAACATACCTTTAATGACAAAAAATTTCAGCGACTTATAAGGGGTTTCTTTGAGGCTAATTTGCAATACACAACTTGACTCCAATGAAAATATGGCATAATATCAATTGACAAATTTTTTCACTTAATACTGTTGCAATTTTGACAATGATTCAACAGAGTGATGTATTTTCATATAAGCAATGCATCTCCACTGTTATCCTCCCTCTATGAACATGGCACACATACAAACACACAGGCATGATGGTATTAAGAATATTATATTTCTAAGCTAATACCATTTACAATATTAAATGACTTTACATAACATACCTGGTTTTCCATCTGACACATTTTTTCTTCCTGTACATCAACAAAACTTCTCAAATTTTGTCCAAAACCATTCATTTCTGGATTATCACACTCCACCAGCCATTCTGTTGCTCTCTCAGTTAACTTTTACTCATACAATTCCTAACTACATTAAATCATTTCACCTTCATCACATCACACTCCTCTTACCAGTACCCTTGTCCTTAAAACTCATTCCTACTTTCATTTAGTTTCTCTCTCCAAAACTGAAGTAGCATAATAGTGAAACAGATTGTTCAAGGATGCCACATTACACACCTACCTGCCAAACAGAAAACCCTTGTCAAAACATAACACATTATCACACACTATAAGACCTCCAATACAACTTTATGACACCAGATACATAACAAAAAAACTATATCTCCCACACCACAAACACACCATAGCCATCACAAATGCCATAATGCACCTTCTCCGATACATGGCATATTGTCTTACTACACAACACAGTCACAACAATACAGCTACCACTTTCAACACATCACAGTCACCACTCTCAACACAACACTGTCACCACTCTCTCATAACTATCACAAAACAACAGATAACAGATCGACTGATGAACTAACCTGGAACAGCCACAAAGAACTTGACTGCATCCCTGTGACCGTGGAAGGATAGTTGTGCTTGGGCCATGGAGCAGTAAGGGGCGTATGAACCCCCCGCCACTACGCCCTCCGCACCATCACTGTACACCCTCACTACTCCACCCGGCGTTCTGGTGTTGCTGCTGCTGCTGCCGGTGGTGGCTGTGTTGGTGGGTGGCTTGGTGGTGCTGCCCTCAAGCCCCATGTCTGCTGATATATGACACCACCATTAACTCTCACTTTGTTCCATGTTATGTCCACAGATCTTATTGTACAGGATATTTGTGAGTGAATAATACTAACTACCCAGGGCTAAGAAGGAAGTTATATACAAAATAGGTTGTGGCCATATAATTTCAACTTATAAATAAAACTGACTACTGGTATATTTTACAATGATTTCTGGTGACAAATGGTGCATATAAATACTCAAGAACCTTTCATAATTATTACATACACATTAAATGTTATACACTGGGTGTTTCTTTAATGACTGCATTCCTGTATTGTAATAACACTGGTACAGTATTCTGAAAAGTGTTGGCACTCACTATCTGACAGTGGAACGGAGATGATGACGCCATTGCCGGTGCCAATCCAGAGTCGGTTGGAGGAGATGAGGAGAGCGGTGATGCGAACAAAGGAGAACCCAAGCTTGCCCGTCCCTGAATATTTGTACAAACACAATCATCTCACATGCAAAATACCAAAAAAAATATTGATGGTAAAATATAGTTACCAACTCAACATGTACAGACAATACCATCACATAATATAAGTTGAACTTTTTCTTTACACTATAGTATAATATAACTGTATGAACAACACATCATTTATAGTTAGTTCTTATTACTACAGTCCTAACACATTTGGGAACACCGCCATTAGTCTATAATATCATATATGTGACTGTATATTAACTAATCATTTTAAGAGCTATCACCTGTAACACTTCCATTCTAAAACCATATCTCTCCTATATCTACCCAGTATACCTTCCTACATAACCAGCAGCATTTAGTAACATGCCTCACACACGAACACTCTCAAAGTCTGGTAATGACCTGATGATTGTCAAATGAAATGGATGCTTTTTTTTTTTTTTTGTAGGGTGGAGAAATGTGTATTACTCTCAATACAATGCAAAAAAATTCTGTACTATAAGTAACTTACCTACCTACAGTGCAAAATTAATATATTACTGTGCAAAGAGTAAATATAATAATAACAATGCTATACTGCATAAACATTCACTTGCATAAGCAGGCACACAAAAACAGAGGAAAGCATAATAATTATATTCCTAACATATTGGCAGCATGACAATCTATAAGATAATGAACTGAATTCTAGTAAAAAAATAAATATATATACAGGTAAAAGTACTCTACATTAGTTTTCTTAAGATACGGTGAAATCATTACTGAATGACACTTGTTTTACTCAAAAGTACAGTATAGTGTGAACTCCATCTATAAAAGAACTTGTTGGGGGTACCTCCGGGAAAGACGCCTAAACATTGTAGCAAGAGTGAGGGGGTGGAGGAGTTAGGTGGTGGAGGGTCAAATCAGCGCTCAGCGGGCATATGGCGGTGAGAGAGCGGTGGTCAGCGGCGGCGGCAGCAGTAGTAGTAGTGGTAGTGGGAGTCAGCAGGAGTCAGGGAGCCAGCGTTAATGGGATTATGATGGGACATGTGTTGGGGGAGGTGAGGTAGAGAAGTAGGTATGGGCTGGAGGTTGTGGAGTAATTCTAATAAACAACCTCAAGGTGAGACCTAGGTGTGGAGGTTATGGCCTCACCTCACCCAAAGGAATGGCTGGGGCGAGGTACTGTACACTCACCAATTAATGTTTACCAACACTCCCTGCCACCACTCTCATTAAACAATATACAATAATTTTAAGTTATCATTAATAATTATTCCCTTTTTCATTCACCTTCTCCAGCCAATTGATGGCTGGAGATCCACAACTTGCTTGTACAATATGCTTAAGAAAAAATTAGTGGTAGTAAGTAGTGTCTGTGAACTACTGTACATGTACACCTTTACTTGTAACTGATACAATATCTGGCATCTCAAGGTAGAAGTAGCATCAGTGTGTTCACTTAACACAAAAGTTTAAAAAGTGAATGAGCAGGTTAGGATTCTTTTAATTCATTCACAATTTAATCCAGAGTGTAAATAAACACACTGGTACCTTTCTTATTTAGAAACACCATCCATTGTACCAAATATCAGTGAGGGCAATAGTACAATCTGAAGGTCAGTTTCAAATGCTTGTGTTGTGGGTGGCTGCTGCTGCTATCATAGAATTTGGTAAAAATACTTTTCCACTACTGCCTTCAGGAGGACTAAAAACTTGGATTCCTATTATGATAAAGTAATGACTAAGTACAAATGTACATCTTTGGCCCCAGTGACCAGTTGGCCTTCCTTTCTCATAACGGGACACAATTCAGTTCCTAATTTCAAGTGAACTTTATAAAAATCAGCCTTTGGATACCAGATGTATGAAAAGAGAGAATGAATACTATCAAACTTATGAAAAACAAGTTTGAGATATTTCATTCTACAGCATTATTTAAGGGCTTGAGGACGGGTTGGTTAAAGGCCAATTTCAAAGTACAGTATTGACTAAACTTACTAGGCATTATTATTATTATTTTATATATATATGTTTATTCTCCTATTAATTTCAATTTTATTTTTTCACCCCTGGCCCTGGAACCCCCAACCTCATAATACACAGAAATGGGGTACAATACTGATGATGATCCTCCCCAACCATACATTACAGCATTTATTATAACCAAAACATGTTCTAGTCATACTTATATCAAAAGGATCACTGATCACCATCATTCCAAAGTTTAGTCACCAAAATCATTACACTGTTTATAGTCAGTAGTAACTATGCCTTTTAGGCCTTTTTGTTTCAGTATTTGAGCAGATACACTTGGATAACTTTGAAATTGGCCAGAGGATAACTTTCTCTACAATAAAAACACGGATAAAAAAAAAAAAAAATTACAAGCATAGATAATGTAGAGACAGGGGCAAGGACTTGATTTATAAAATCTCGAGATGAAATGCAGAGAGGAATATGTAAGAGACTTCAGGATGATGGGAAAGATAAACAGAGGTATGATCAAGTGGAGAAGAATGTTTCACTAACACCCACAGTATAAAATAATATACTGTACAATGCAAAAAGCAGTATCAATTCAGACTTTCCTCCTCAGCAAAAGATTAAAATCAAAGTAGCTTGCATTGCATAAGACATTGGGGCAGGAGACTGTTCTTAGGTTACTTCAACCAAAATATCTATCATATGGAATGCAGGGACTGTAGGCTACACATGTATAAGCAGTCACATGCCACAGCTGACAATCGTGCAAGCCATGGTCGAGTTAGTAAAGTCTGTCGGCGTGGTAGGCTGGGGTGTGAAATGGGGGGGGGGGGGGGGGGGGGGGGAGCAGCAGCATCAGCTGAGCCCATAGTCAGGTGACATTCTATCCTGAGACTGAGGCAGCACATCTACTGAGACCTGTGTATGTGGGCTCAGCTGACAGTATGCGCACTGGGTGTACAGCTGGCTGACAGACCTTACTAACTCGACCGCGGTGCAAGCCATCCATGTAATGATACTGTCAAATGCTTAATGTTCTTAGGTCTTTCATTTCCAGATTTTTAGGTCCTCATCTACATAAAGAACCTAAATTATTTTACAGTGAATTTTCCTGTCTTCCAATAAATATGTAGATTATCATCATTGCCCTGGCCCTAGTCTAATATAATGAGCAACAAAAAATGAAGGAAAATTGTTTGGACTTGCTAATCTCAGTTAACTAGTTCTCCAGACGATGTTTCTTTCTGTAACATTTAATGAATACATGGGGAAACTTTTATCAATCTCACTGCATGACTGACTATTAAGCCCTCCCAGTGTTTTGATCTGCCTCCTCCCAACATATGAATGGCCAGTATTAAGCTTCAACCCTGACCTGCAAACTGCAGTGGAAAATCGCAAATATAAATACAGTAATATGATGTTAATCATAAAGGTTAACTCTGAGAATGTGCCAATTTTCAGCCAAATCACTTAGGTAGTCCCCAAGAAATCATGCAAACAGACAGACGGACAGGCAAACTACTCCAATTTCAGTAGGATGAGCACTGATGATGCTTGGTTGGTTGTGTCTTGGAGTGTTTCATTATACAGGTTTATATTATGATAAATTTGTTGGCAAATCATGCTACTTGGAAGTGTACAATGATCATGCATTAATATCAAGAGATCAGAGTGAGTAATACAGAAAAAAATAAGAAAAGATAAGAAAAATATAAATATTAAAATCTGGGATCCAAAAAAGCTCGAATGACTACAAATTCTTTGCTGAAGAGTAACATGAAACTAATGAACATCACTACTGAGCAAACACATCAACCCACAAGCAAGCAAAGGTAAATATAACACAAAATGATATCCCAGACTAAGCTATATATGTATGTATATTTCGGTACTATACATACAGTGTTAAACAGCTGCCTCCAAAATATTCTTCACTGCCACCAGAGGTCAACTGAACTGATTTACTGGTACTATATTCTCAATATTCCCACCCCTTGAAGAAAGGGAAATGGAGTATTGATGATGATGATGATGTGTACTCAGTTTACTTTAGACAACCCTAATATGGCTCTTACTCTACCTCTACATTGATTGTTCTGTATAGTTATGTACAGTGAAAGTGAAAAGCAGAAGCCTACTGAATCATCACTATCAGCTGGTGACAATGGCCAAACTTAAGGAGGCAACATTTGGTAATTTGGGATCAAACAATTCAGGCAAGAGATTATGAAGCTTCATGCATGGCTCCAGTATTATGTTTCCCAATTATATCTGATACTGAATGAAAATATAATTGCAATTTATAGTACTCTGGAAATAGCATTTAAATATTTTATATATACAACATTTGATATAAGCAGATGCTGTACTTTTGTCATCAGAATAAAAAAATACAATACAGTTCCTTGCAGTTGCCCGAGATATATCGGAACCAAGAAATCAATCCTTTAATAATAAAATATTTATTTAAAAAGTCATTAAAGTTCTTCATTTTAATTGAGCTGTATGCATCTGTAGCCTATTATACAAGCAGCATATAATCTCAAGCCAGTTTGTGTACATGAAATGGTGCCAATATTGTGAGTGTGAAAACCTATATCTGTTAAACTTCTAGCATAAAATTATGATCCAATTAATTCAATATGACCCTTTCAGGCAACTTGACCCAATTTCACCCACACCTATGCAACATAAATGACAAGTAAATATTAAGCTTAACTAATCTCAATTCAAACTAACCCAACCCATTCCACACTGATTTAACTCAGCTTGATCAATTTCATTTCATCTAAATGCAATGTAAATTATAATCACTTTAAAGTGTAGGCAAGCACAACCAGCCCACTGTGCAGGCTTAGTAACATCACAGGAGAACCACTGACCAAGCATTTTGGAGACATAAGGTTCTATGTCAACGTCCTGGAGGTGTTGGTGGGTGTGAGCATGGTAGAGGCGAAGGGTTGAGTCCAGTCTGATGCTTACCCACACACCGTCTCCAACCCATGCCATTTGACGCACCTGTGACTCCTTGCGAGGGTGCGCGTCAAATGTTTTCTGTATGGCAGAGTGAAGGGAAATCTTGGTACATATAGTCAGATAATAGATATATGGGAGAGAACCAAGTGCTGTACTTTGCACCTTGTAAAAGGTGTTCTGATTTGATTTGAAATTCTGCATTTTATTAATAATCTTATAATTGCTGCTTAATATTTAAATACCAATACTAATGTATTAATTCTGTTTTGGAAACTTCATTATATATTAGCGCTCTAACTTAAATAAACTTTTTCTTAACCTATTCCAAACTCTTTCAGTCAGTATATTCCAAACCCACCTCGACAGTCATGGTCCTGGGGTCAATAACATGGATCTTGTTGCGGTAACCACACCAGACCCGGGATCGGACAGGAGCCATACAGCGGATAGAGTGGTGGGGCTTGCCCAAATCCAACAAATGGTAATTGGTCAGGTCCCACTGCCCATCCCCACCACGATGGAAGATTGCAACTGTTCCATCAGCCAGTGCTGCCAACACTCTACCCTTGACATGCCTGTGAGGTTAAATGGAGAGAATGATAGTGATTTCTTATCCAATACAATACCAGAAATGACATGAATACATTATTACACAGCTTCAGAGACTGTTACATACACTAATCTCATACTTTGCATAATTATAGAGGGGAGAAAAATAGTGTCTTCCTTTACTGTTTGAGGAAAGACAATACACAGACCTCCAACTTTACATAATTCTTAGAGTACAGTACTTAGTTCTGATTCTATACACAACTGATATTGATATTTTTATAACATCATACTGTACATGTACATGACTGAATCGAATTGGCATACACTATCAAAATATACTTAAATAATAATTAAACTAAACAATACTATTGACAGCTACTACAGAGAAAACATAAACAGGCAATTATAGAGACTCACACAATAGACAAAACTGAGTCCTTGAGCTTGATGGAATGAAGGCAGCGTTTCCAGTGTCTGACAGCAGAGTGGACGTAGAGAGAACCACTCTGTGATCCCAGCCACATGGTTGATAACACTGATGACATCTTCTCCACCTCTTCCACAACTACACTCCTCTCTGGTGGTACAGAATATAACACATGTACAATAGAGTTGACACATAAAGTAACCATGGTGTTCAAGTGAGATAAACAGATATATAACAGTCAACAGTAATCTTTTGCAAAAATTAGTTAAATATTAACAAAGTATACATAGTCTGTTAAAAACTATACCGGTCACCAGTTTCATTAACGGCTGTAAGAGCAAAGGAATTCTTAGAGTAAGTATAATGAATGGATTACTACTACTGAATTCTTTAGATGCAGTATATATAAATGATAGAGAAACCATGCATCAAAAAATTTAAATTAGCATAACAAAAAAAAACGGCGATTAAAAATGAAATACAAAAAAATAAATATTGAAAGAGAACAAATTATAGGTAGAGGACAGGAATTGTTTGTTGCTGTACCTTCTGGTGAGGTGGGAACAGCCTCTTCAACTCCGTCTTTCACCACCCCTTGTGGCTCTTTCAGTAACCTCCTGACTGGCACGTCACTGTTGCCGCCCTCCACCGCCTCTGCTCGGTCTTCATCCTGGTCTGGAGGGGGTTCCAGGTGGGGGGGGGGGTAATCATAAAAACAAATTACTTTACAGCTTTCTGGTACTTGCAACAGATACATGCGCTCATTAATTAGGATATAACATACCAGTAGTTTATAATGCACAGTAATTACAGGAAAATAGAATCCTGCACAAGTAAAATCAGGTAACTGTTTCCTTCTTCACTTTTTTCTATAACTCCACATTAAAATGATTATAACAAGCCACTACTGTCTTTCCTAAGATACTCTAGAATTAAATTAGAAACAAAAGAGCACTGTGTATGGTCTAGTCATACACTTGCAGGATCTACTTCAATTAGTGCAGATAGTAAAACATCTGATCAAATGCCTGCAAATATATAGTTGAGAGTGCAATCCATATCATGAAAGAGTAGATAAATAATAGTCTACTTTGCATAATTGTTTCAAGTACGTCCGTATAGCCTTGGGCACTGGCATATAAAATTATACTGTAGTTATTATACAAATATAAGAGGCCTAGTAATATTGAAGTGCAAGAAAAGGCATACAGATGAGTAATAAAAATATACCTAGCACAACTTGGTACAATATAAAATAACAAAAATGTCCACAACAGACATGAGACTGTGAGCTTTGTTAAATGAAACACACCAACTCATTCTCTATGGCCAAATGAACAGCTTCTAAAGTATTTGATGTGTTATAACGCTTGGGAAGAATTTACTGTAATAAGCAAGTAACTGCAAAGAACTGTGCACAAACAACATAACCAAATAATAAGCCAGCACCCTCTAGTTCTAGTAGCCACCAGAATCCTTCTCGGCAGGCATGGAACACAACACAACACCCACATAACTTATTAACATATTTACAATAATTCATTCAAATACAATGGATTAATATATTCACAATGCATTAAAAAAATGTTACTAGAACAATGAATGGTACCATATATGAATTATGAAAATAAATATGAAAGCATTGAATAGTACAGTACTGACAACATTCCAGCATCTTAAGAAACACAAGAAACTTGATTACATTTTAAAATCAAGTACAGTATAAAAACAAAAAATACAACTGTTTCAAATGTGTCAGACAAAAACATTCAGAAGTGAGAATATTTAAGCAACAAAAAGAAATATAAGTAAACTGATGGCAAGACTCTCCTCAAAATGGATATAAAAATGTTAGGTAGTTTGTAATGCTCAATTATAAATAATCAATACCATGCTGCAACTTCAATAAATGCAATGTCTGTACTGTAATGCTACTATTTTTTGTGGAACTGAACTAAAATGACGAGATTATCCACTCAAGCCTTCCACATTATCTTCTGTCATTATCATCCCTGACATGAGAACATAGCACATTATCCTTTCCCTCATGTGAATATCTTCTTCAGCCTGTCATGAAGTCTTCACATTTCCTAACAGTATTAATAATCTTTAGATGGTGGTTCATTTTCCTATGCTGAATGAAATGCCTATGAAGGGTTTGTTAACAGGTACAGTATTTAACTATATTATGACAGGAAGAGGTAACATAAGTTTTTCCTATTGTTTAAACATACATACATTAAAATAACACATACAAAGTCGAGGCTACATGCAAGCAGACGGACCATAACATTCACAAATTTGTCACATTCAAAGCCACATGGAAGCATAGGAACAAGCCACCCAAGAATAAATAGTACACAGATCAAATGACCATGGATGCATTGAATATACTGCATACAGATGAAGGTACACATTCACAATCACGGGCAGCTATGAAAACAATGACCAAACATCCAGGGAAGCATTGACAGTCTTGGTTTGTGTGTGCGTGTGCATATGTGTGCACGTGTGTGCGTGTGCATGCGTGTGTGTGTGTGTGTGCGTGGCTGAGGGTAAATATCCACAGCTTTTTATTATGTCAACTATCTGTGAATGGTCAAAGCTTACCACCTATGCAGTAGGAGATACACATCAGTCAATAAAATTTGCTGATATGTTAATGGGTTTGACTGTGAATATTTCCTTCAGTTAAAAAGAAGCAGAATATAATGTAAATAGGGATGCAAACGATAATAATAAAATGTCTGAGGCAGGCAGAACAGAGGCCAAACACCCACCTGGATCCGTGCAGGTGATTGTCTCTTTGGTAAGGACGGGTCGGATTTCTGCAAAGAGGCACCGCACAAGGCAAAGCAGACGGTAAGAAAACACAGCTCTACTGGACAAACACAAGTACTCATACACACCCACACACAAGATAGCTGATTGAGTTCTAGTGTGAAGGGGACAGAGAGACAATGGAATGTGGAGAGGATAGACAAGGGTGAGAAAGTTAGAGGTAATGAAAACCAGAGAATGGCAAGATAATATTTTCAGTGGCATATTTATAAAAGGAGAAAGAGAGAAATGAGAAAGAAAGTAAGCAACAGGAAATGTCATGTTGATTATTTTACTATTATATAATTAATGTATATGCAAGAAAAATATTTGATTTGTACGATAACGGCAGTTATTCTAGGGCAGCAAGTTTACAACAATAATGATCTTCTCTTGATAAGATACATGCAGATTTGGTGACTTTTCTATAGGGTTAATGGTGTGTCTTATGAGCAAACCAAAACTTGGAAATGAAATACAGTAAAAAGAAAGAAAGAAATATAAATAAAATGAGCCAGAAATAAAAATTGAAATAAACTCCACACACATACTAATGAGTAAAATCTACCCCCACAATCATACTAATAATACTCATTGTCTAACTTTAAAATATCAACCTTCTATGTCACAGCTTAAAAATCCAGTAAAGTATCTATACATTATGAAGGTGGGAAATACCATTGTCAACACTCTCAGGCTCATCAGTCAGGATACCAAACACAATATACAGTACTTTATCTTGGGACTGAATTACTAATGCAAACATATTGTATGACAGGTGACACGTGAGTCTGAAATTGTTTTACTGTCTGTACTTCGCTCAAATCTTTCATATAATAAGCATTACACAATTTCTACTTCCCCATTGACGATATATTACAAAGAAATAACTTGCTTACAAACCAGAAATGGTGAAATCACAACGTAATGCAATGTACAGCAATTGCAAAATCTGGAGTTCAACATTCTAGGCATGAATACTAAATAACTAAATTGCAATCAATAAAATCTTTCATTTTGATCACAGCAAAAAGAAAAATACACATGCTTAATAAATATGAAAATAACAAAAAGCATTACCATCAAACAAGCAAAATTAAAAAAACAACCAAAAAAATACTACTTGATCATATACAAACACAAAAAACATAACACAAGCCACACTACACAAACATAAAATAAAATATATCAAGACTTCAAAGCATAATATACTTGAACACACAGGAAAAAATAAAAAATAAAATGCAAGACATGACACACAAACAAACATGTAATACTACTTTTGGCCCATGCTTCCTCAAACACCAAAATCATCAACAAACAAACCTTCGGGCTCTTTGTCGGACGGTGACCCTGGACTGCCCACTTCACTGCCAGCCCCACAGCTGATAAACGACAGAGTGCCCATCGATGTACCTCCTCCTTCCTCTTTGTTATTTCTCCTCTCCCCTCCTGCTTCTTCTTCCTTCCTTTTGTTACTATCTTCACTCTCCTCCTCTTTCCTCCTCTCTCCAACTTTCTCATCTCCTGTAATATCACAGTTGTCTTGCTGCTGCTGCTGTTTCTGCTTCTTTTGTGACTCTTCGACTAGTTTGTTCAGGTCCTCATCTATTGTGTAATCTGACTCCTTGGCACCTGTGGCAAGTGGGTGAAATGTGAGGATTAAGGAGAGACTTCCTTCTTTAGAGGAGTTTCCTTCCATTTTTTTTCTATAATTCTATGCCCGTATGCACTTTCCTAGCCTTATTTATACCTACACTTAATTTCCATGACACTCATTTTCTCTTTCCCTCCATTCATTTGCTGAAAACAATTTACCCATGACATTAACAACAATATGAGAATATGAAGTATGACTAGAAGTTGGCTGCCGAGATATGCATCTCTCTGTTACTGATACGATTTTTAATGTGTTCTCAAAAATTCTCAATAGTCACTCACTAACAACCACTCTCTATAATCTTCACACCTTCCCTTCACCTAGCAACTCACCTGGGACACTAGCTATACAAAGTAGGTGAGACGAGCAGACATGGAAAGACTCTAGTATGTCTGCGGGGTTGTTGGCATCAATGACGGTGACCTTGCTGATGGAGTGCGTGGAAGTGCAGATCCACACCAATGATGAAAGAGTCTGCTCTAACGTCTCTCCTTCACGCTGCTCCTTTTCCTGCTCCTAGGAGTGAGGTGGCATGGGGTGGGTGGGTTAGCCTGACTTTAGGTAAAACTCATCCAATATTTTCCACTTTCATACAATCATATTATTGTACACTGATTTTTGTAAACTGGTGATTCCCTATACTGTTCCCTAATTGTTAAGCTGAAACCTTTCCATACCTTGAGTTCTAAGTCAAGGCGGTCGATATCATCCTTGGGTTGGGGTGTTGGTGTGGGTGCGTCCCCAGAGTAGAAGACACTTGCCCCCACAATGCTGCCCCCGTCCCTCGTCCGCCCACCTGTCAGGTTCACTCCCGCAGCACACCAGATCTGTCATGAAATATACAATACAGAAGATCCCCTTGATAGAACACAAACTTAAATTAGTATCCTATGCTCCATTCTACACTCAGTCTCTCATTGAAGACTGCACAAATCATCATTATTCTTGGCAAATTGACCTAGCAGCTTCATTGTCATCCATTATAGCACTTACTGATGCACTATTTCCTCTATATTATAATGTCTACACCATGGTGACCTGAACTATACAACTGAGCGTATCTCACCTTCATGCCAGGCTCCTTCTCCATAAGAGGTCTGCAGTAGACTGGCACTGGGACTGGTAAGTGACTGGTACCAGACCGTGTTGGCTGGCTGGCCCCCTGGCTACCGGAGCTCCCCTCAATGGCCCGCTGGCCTGTTTTGGCTGGAAGACTCCAACCGTATGCTTGCATGCGGCCGTCATCTTTTTTCACGTGTGCCCGGACCTGCTTATACTGCTCCCGCCTCTCAGTGGCTCGACGCTGCTGCAGTTTCTCTGATGAGCTGGTGGTCGGGGTGAGGGGCGGGGAAGAGGACGAGGGTGAAAGGTAGGTCAGGGACTGGTTTTGATCATCAGGGTTGTCTCTGTATGGCCATAGTAGAGTATTGATGTGTCATGTGGGTGTAGGAGGATGTGTGTTGCGTGGTACAGTTGGTGTGCGATAATTGTATTATGAAAATTGTGTGAGCATTTATGAGCATATTGTGTGTGTCATGATAGAGAGGTGACGTATTGTGGAAGGGTGTCAACATATTTTTATATAAATGTTTTGTATAAGGGTGAAATTATAGTGTTTGCATGTGTTATAGTGTTAAGGGTACAGGAAAGTGCATGGTGTGGGGAGAGTTGTTGGTTGGAATGACAAGGAAGAGATGGGCACAAGGGTAGAGGTTCAAGGAATCGTGTGCAGGTGAGTGAGAAGACAATAATGGTGGAAGTGAAGATGAAAGGCATTGAATAAAGGGACAAGTTGAAGTTTTAGAAAAGTGAAGGGAATTGTGGAAATGAAGTGATGAGGATGGGAATATGATAGGGTTAAGAGAGATAGTATGATAAAGTACAAAATTATGAAGAAGGGTTATTGGAGCAGTAGAGGAAATTATAGACAAGAGTAAAATGACAAAACAGGAGGGAAGAACAAAATAACACATAAGGAAAGAGCAAAATGGGAAATAAATGAATGAGAAGTGGAGGAAAAAAAAGAAGAAAGTGATGAAAGAAATGGAGTGAGGAGAGAGTGGAAAATAAAAATTGAAAGGAGGGGACGAGAGGTGAGGAGGGGAGAGGGAAGGTGCAGGGGAAGAAATGGACAAAGAAAGTGCTTTAGTACTAACCATGACGGGGTGCGGGTACGTGGTGCTGGTGTACAGTACATGCCCACAACAACTAAACCAACAAACATCATCTCACAACAGACTAAGACATCAAATCAAAAGGATACATCAAATAAATAATCAATTGAAGGGGAGTTCTTATTGACATCAGCCCAATACAGTACTGCTTCTTCAAACTGAGGAAGCAGTAGTGAAATGTTGTCAATACAAGCTCCTTCTCAATTGTGCACAAAATCATACCAAAAGAAGATTAACATGAAGCCAAGCAATTGCTACACAAAATATGTAGGACTTTTTCCCCAGAGGGATGGAATGAAATAATAATATAACATTGAGTTCGAAAACAAGAGTTGAAAGTTAATGCTGGATAATGTTGGTTGAGAGCACATATCTTCTGACACCAGGTAAACATGCAAGCCTCAATAAATAAATCTAACAAAGAGGGGAATTAGGGGAACAAGATGTTGGTGGTGCACTGGAAGCAACTAATTTCTCTGGCATGTTCAGTGGTACACCTTGGAGTAATCAGGACCTTCCACTTCACCAACATCTGATCCCAGTAACACTAACACTCTCAGGCAAATCCTGTGGTACAAACTCTTGGTAAGTGTGGCTTCTAGCAATGCCAATGTACTGTATGTGGTAGATGTCCAGGAAGGTGTGATGTTGCAACCTAGGATTTAATTATTGATATAGCCAACTTTTTAAGTACAAGTATTTGATACTATCACTCAATGGGAACCATTCAAAAGTCTACATAACAGAGAATGGAAACTTTTGGAACCTGAGAGTGTTGGTGGGAAATACTAAAACACAGAGAAGCATCAGGGATTCTGCACAGAATTGTGCACCAAATCATAAATATCATCATTACTTTACTACTTACTGGACGATTAGTGGTCATTTCATTACAAACAACTGATAACAAACTACAAAGGAACATAAAATACAGATATTATATTATACTGAAGTTTTAACGTATTTCTGCTGACAACTACCTTAAATAAAGTAGAAATAACAGAACTAATCAAAACAAAAAAATTCTCTTCTATAAGGAAACAACATATAAATACACTACTGTATAATTTTTCTCATTAATTTCTCCAGCAGTTTGATTAATTGTTCAAGAAAAATATAATTCTAGACAAGTAATCCTACAACAAGGACATGAGCACCCTCAAAGTAAACCCCAAACTTCCACATACAGGAGGACTCAGAAGTTCTGCACTACAAACAACAGTACCATTTTCATGCAAAACTGGATCAGTACAGTACTGTAAAGTAAGTTAATATGCTTAATTGTACTGTACTTTTAGTACACTTAGCTGTGGTTTTCAGATTACAATAATGATGAAATTACTCTATATGGCAGAACTTCTAGACCACTACATGATCCCACAGTAAGACTCTTGTTAACTTGGTCACAACACAGCCTGCTTTGTGTAACAAACACACTTTCATGTACTGGGTGAATCCATCACTAATATAAATTTTAATATATTGATAGTGTAATCATATTCCAATCATCGTGGTGTGGAATGGGGCTTATATACGATAATCACATGCTTGAATTTTACAAAAGAGCCAACTCTGACCAGTGCTGCTTGATAGATGATTCATTTGTTCTTACCATGCAACATCACCTTAACCCTAAAAGTGCAGTTGGGTGTTCTTTGTTAAAATTAACTGAAGTTTCCAGTCTAAGTACAATACAGTATTGTACAACAAACTTTTTCCTGTCAAACAGAATAGCAAAGTTTGAAGCTTTGCAAAGATAAAGCTTTGCTTCCCAGCACTGATTTATCTCCAATGTAAATCAATTCATATTCAGATATGCTTTAACAATATAATAATTAATTTTGAAGGAAAACCAAAATTTAATGTATACTTCAGACAGACTGCAGAATACCAAAATGTGAGAAGCCTTTACTGACATTTTACTATTGAATAGAGGAGCAATAGTGAAATGTTGCCAATACTGGCTCCTCCTAAAATGATGCATAACAACATACAGAATATTATACTTTATGTGACTATGAGAATTATTATAATTTCATCATATAGTAGAAGCCCCACAACTTGTATGACATAGGAAAGAAAGGCCCTTGGATACTTATACTCTGCTGCACTCTGAGAGTTCAGGATGGACACACAAGATCATTATAGGACAGGAGTCAAGAAAGGAGGTAAAGAAAACTTTGCTCAAAGGAAATTAATGTAATAACATTGGGAATAAAGTTTCCTGAAGGATATTATTTAAGAGCATGCAGGAATGTAAACTTCTCAGATTACCTCAGTGTTCCCTGGATCACAATAGATGAAGGTATTAATGTGAGTGCAGAAAAGTATGATTACAAAGGAGAATAAATAAGGATTAATGAGGGAAAAAATTAGAAAAGATTGGAAAAGACAGAAAGCATGAAAGAAATATTGGAAAAGGATATTTAAGAATGATACTACAGGATGAGAGTATGCAGGTTGTAAAACATAACCAGGAAAAATCACAGAATTGAAGGACTTCTGGGAGTAGGAAGAAAATTCAGTTATGTTCAGTCATTGGAAGGTGTTCTCCCTTCATGTATATACTTGTATAATGTGTGAAGGAAAGTGCCAATATTTCTCTACCCAGTCATGTGATATACAATTGTATTGTTGCAAGCAAGTCTGTTGTAATACAAATAGGGAGCTTTCCTTTTTAAAACATATTCCTTCCTATGCTATATTAATATTGTAATCATGCTTGTACTTGACTAACATTAAAATTGTCAAATTTGTTTGCTCAACAACACGACAAATTGGAAATATAAAAGATAATTTTCCTATATATATATATTTCTATTTATATTGACATACCAGTATAACATGAGCTTATTTTGATGCACATCATAATCATGTTCACACTATTTTTTTACTTTTACACCCTTTTCTCTTCTTTCCTACCGTATTTATTCTCTTTCTCTGTGTATATTCTCCACCTACTTTATCTTTCTCTTCCATCTCTCTTATTTCTTCCATTCCCACCATATATCCTACAGTAGCTCAAGAATATTCCATACCCTCATATTTCTCTATTTTTTCTTACTGTTTGGTCCTCTCCTTTCCTCCACTACTCTTATTTCCCTCCCTCCCTCCCTTTTCCTTAGACCAGATTGGGATGACTCACAATCCAGCATCGAATATCTCCAGCCCCTTGCGCCTGTGGTCAGAGAGGTTGCGTCGCCTCATGGTGTCTAGGGCTGGGGTGACCTGGCCTGCCGGCGCGCTGTACCTCACATGGCCGTATGGAAGGACCTTCCTGGGGGGTTTCTCTGTGGTGCTGAACAAGTTACTGAAGCTGGACACGGGGAGAAGGAGACATATTAGACACAAAGTGGATGGTGAACATATGAGGACATATATATATGCAGGGGATACACTACTAAAAGGGAAGGGGTTATTGTAAGAACAGGCGGGCAGACTATAACACAAAAGGTAACATGTCTGACATGTTATTATCAAAGGATACAGACTGACCCAATCTATAATTTATTTTCTGTCCATAATAATGTATGTTATAAAGCCTCACTCTACAGTGTCTACACTGAGTGGTGTCCAAATGCATGGTATAACTCTTACTATACTATATGTGCACAATATTAAAGTCACTAATAACTTTCTTTGTTTTATTACTATAACTCATATATTCATAAACACACACACATGAATGGTCACTCACAATTTCCAGATAGTCTGTTTGTTCTTCTTGTCAACATTGCCGTCAGGCCTGGTGGCTCTGATCATCTCCGTCCAGCGCACTGCCTCCTGGAGCTCCATGAAGCGTTCCTTGTATTGGTTCCTCTCCATCAACACTCTGGCCATTTCTACTCGGGTGAACCTCTTGCGCTGGGCCATAGGTACATCCTCCTGCCACAAGGGTTTATTCTACTATACTGTCACAATATTTTGCTTGATCAGATCTTCACAGTAATAATATAATGTTGTGTATCAACACGTAACACCAACCAAATCAAATTATTAGATAAAATCTTGAAGTACTCTTCTACAACAACTCAGGTCCTATATAACATTAATACTGGGCCACCCGATCTTGTCTCATTATTAATATAAGCTCACTATCCTTCACCTGGCCTCCACTTTACCCCATAACTCTTAATAGCTGCTACTCACTGCATCACCTATTTTTTTGCCTCACTATCATTCTCATATGCTGGTGATCTTTTGCTTCACCTCAAAATCACTACTGATCCTTGTCCCTCATCAACCTCAATCTGCTGACATTCCACCTCACCAACTCATTACCTTGCTGCTTATCTCCATGTGTTGCCTAACCACTTCCCTACATCAAGTATCCTTGCCTCACTCATTACAATCTCACCTCATCATCACTACGTCCCGTCCTGGCATTCTTCTCAGCCTCCTCCTTGACCCTCTTGAGCTCATCCTCTAGTTCGGTGACCCTCAGCTTGAGCCGCGACTTGACTGTGTTGAGGGACTTGATCTCCTCCCGAAGGATCTCCTGCTGGCTGTGGGGGTCGGGTGGGACATGTACAAAGGAAAGAAGAAAGTTTGGGGAAAAAAAAAGTGAAGAATAAAAATACAGTAGAGGATGCAAAGTGGGTGAGAGGAAGATGAAAATTTTAAATGAAATATTGGGACATAAGGATATAGAGAAAATAAAGAATGGGAGGGAAAAGTGGGAAAAGTATCATAAATTATAACAATTTCATAATATTATATACTATACAATAATACTGTCATTCAATATATCCATTATCAATTACAATGCATTATATACATATATAGAAACTTGTTCAAGCCATACATATTGCTCATGTCAATCAAGCAACAATACAACCTTAACTCGACAGTGAAACTTCAATGAACAAAATACATGCATGTTACTTCTGTTCCCTACCTCATGTTAGATAGCAGACAAACTAACTCTTGACACTTTAATAATCCTCCCAGTCACTGCTATTTCATTCAAGACAAAACATAACAAGAATGTGAGTAAGAAGCCAAAGTACATTTAGTATCAAAACCAACATGGGACACTTTACCTGGTTAGTTCATCAACCTTGACAATGAGGTCATCTTTGACAATGTTTAGGGCATTCCTGCAAGGCAACAACATTCTGTCAGTAAGGGTGGACAAGCCAAGGGTCGCCACAGACAGCCACATTAACAACATTACTTTCTTTCAGTCTGTGCCATCACGTGACCCAACGTCACTTTTGTTATGCAGTTCATATTTTCAATTACAACAAACAGAAGCACATGTACCCAGTAAGCAATATCATATACATAGCATACTGTATCATAATAAAGTATAAAATAAAATAATCTCATACAACATTCAAACACTTACTTTTCATAATGATTATACTGTAACAGCCAACTCTTATGGTATACAAACTAATGAGAAACATTACTGTACATTTCCAAGTCATATGATGGCACACACAAACTTTACTGTACAACGTTACTAACTGGAACACTCCTACACACACTCACACCCACACAGTGTCAATAACAAAATGATACCTGCACCAGAGTCAGGCCTTGAAATTATGTTATAAGCATATTTGGAATCAATAATGAAGCCAAAAGAAGACTTAGGACTTCACCATTTCTTTCAGCATATTGCCTTTCTTTGATATCATCACAGATTAAACCTGGACACAATCTCAAGCCAAGTCTCTGGCCTAAATCTTGCTCTAGCCCTGCAATATTAAAGTCAAAGCTGAAAACACCACTTAATGAGTTACAGTATCCTGCTAACTACTGGTTATTGGACACAAGTGACAGAGCTGGAGTTTCAGCATTGTCAAATTGTATTAGTTTAACAATCACAACTCAGTTTGAGATGCTTCTTCACCCACAGATTGACATTAACTGTTGTATGTCCAGTATATCTTTATAGTTCACTTCATATACACTAAGACATAACTCAAGCTATGATCTCTCTAACAAACAATAAGGCTTTTGTACAGTACATTATAATAATTATATACTAACTACTTCATGAATATAGAATACAGTATTTAAATCTATATTCTATTATAAACTTTCTTCATGGAGTACTGTACACTCCTTGCATTGTTGGTAGTGTTTTTACTACAATACCTGCAGTTTAAGGATTAATTTACAGCATTATTTGTAAGCATGAAGGAATAACATTAAACCTTGTTCATGCTCCGGTACTTTGGCTGAATGATGCATCAGGAGGAAGGTGTAGTGCCTTCCCACATTCTAATGTAGTAATTCTTTAAATCTGTGTTCTTTGTCCTGTCTAGAGTATTCAATTCTATGTATAAATCCAAAACAGTTAAATGTCTGGTAGAGAAAGTTTCCTAAAAAATAAAAAATATAAAGAAACTTTAAAAATCACCACCCGGCACACATCACCACCACTATTACTACACAAAGACCACACTTGATGAGAGACTTACTTAGTGGCCAGAAGCTCGTTGTTTTCCAGGATGAGGTTCTCCACTTCCTTCCCCATACCTGTTGACATAACACAATAGTCAAATACAATACAAATATGCAATATAGTACTCCATACATACTGAATGCAATGGTTAGTATGGTACCAATTACCCACATGTTTTGTTAGTACAGTACAACCGTCATAATACGTTCATACAAGCAGAGAAATTTTACCAAATGTAAAGGGGTAGCAAATAAACAGGAAAACTTGACACAGTATTAATAAAGAAACACTTTTCTTTAGTAATGTTGCTATTGCTACTTGATGCTACTGTAGTAGAGAAATTTAGCAAAATCAAACACTTGCATAATTTTCTGCATGTTAGTGTATTGGTGGAGTTAATTGAAATGGAAGTTGTCATGTAAATTACCCTGTAGGTCTAAAAACTTTATACTATGGCCTTAACCCTGGGGCGTGCTGTAACTACACCTTTCTAAGTGTGTACTGTGTAGTGTTTGGTACTTGAACTTTATATAGCATAACTGTATCCATTAATACATTCCTTTTCATCCATTTATCCTTTCAATATATGCTTATATATGTTTTGTTTTTTTCTACCATCAACTTTCACTAATCTATCAATTACACCCCATCCTATTTTCTTTCACCAGTTCAACAATATCTACTCCAACAGTAGTATCTAAATTACATTCACTTGCATTATAAATACTATGCAGTAAAAATTCAGACAGGCATTGCAAGTGCACTTCTGAAGTCTCCTGAAGACTACGCCTCACTACAATGTCCAAGGAATATGCTTACCCAATGTAACACACTGGTAAGGTTACATATTCCTTCATAAACTGGATTTTATTTTCAAGCCCAGTGTAAACAATGCATGGCCTCATAAATCAGAATAATCATTTAGAGTAAAAGCAACTAAAATGCAAGAAGCCACTAGTCACAGTGATATATAATGAACATATTGTAACCCAGACATATTCAGCAGCAGTAACAGCAGAGATATAATAAGATAACTTGAAGCATAACTGAAGGAATGGATTTAGCCGGGATTTTCAACAAAGACAATGAGTTTCTAGCAGTAGCTGGTGGGGGAGGTTGTCGATAAAGTACCATTACATGAATTACATCTAATTTATGCATATGCAGAACTTGTCTGTATCCAGAATTACCAGTCCGTGGAGTGCATTGTCCCTGTTGTACCTGGCGATATCTGGCAAGTGGCCTCGGTTCTGCCAGTAGCCAGTAATGAAGTTCAGAGATAAGTAGAGTAGTGTGAGGTCAACAGAAGACTACTAAAGTGTGCTAGCAATGCATGTCAACACTCCAAGTTCAATTTGGGAAATGTCTCATCAAAATACCATTAACTATCTCTTTCATTCTCACAACTCTGAATGATGACTATATCTCCACCAATCTATCTGCGAAATTTTCCTAGCCTATCCAGTCACATGGTAAACATATTTATTCCATCTCTCTGTCCATACCATTCACAGATTATATCAATCTACAGTACTTATTTCTCCTGCTACCTGTCAACTTCATACTACTGTACAGTGCAATTTTAGCACATTATCCATATTAATCACACACTACACCTTATACATTTGTTCCTTTTCCTGTCTCCCCATTACAGCTCTACATTAATAATTATTCACAATGCTCAAAGCTTGCTGACTACACCCAACTTATCTGTTCCTCTCCCTACCTCTTCATTACAGTGTTTAGAAATTAATTGTACTTTTGTACCCACATGTAAACTTACTAACAATCCATCTCCTTCCTGTCTCTTCAATCCAGTTGTTATCAAAGAAAAGGCAATTCATCATACTATCCACTTTTTGGAATACCTACACCTCTCTACCTATTCCCCGTCCTGCCTCTCCATAACTCTGGTAAACAAAGCCAACAGAGAATGAAGCAGTCTTACCAAAGAAGTTGTCTGTGACTGGTGTGGGTGGTAGGTGGTGTCCAGCGAGTTGCAAGGTGTTGGGTAGATTGATTGGTTGAGGCAGCGGAAAAAATAGCACAGGGGTTAGTTAGTAGGACATGGACACGTAACACATTTAGGCTGAAACGGCACTCACACACACACCTGCACAACACACGTTAGCTTTCATGCAGGGGTTAATAACATAGCCTCACACAACTGCTGAGCACTTTTGCAAGGCAACTGCTTAGCTTTCCTGGGCCTATAGAAGTTGAGTTGAATTCCTAATATTGATGCAAATGCAAAATAACTGTAAGGGGCTTTCCTATATCTAATGAGGTTTTTAGTACCCTATCAGTGATAAATTTCTATTTATGATTTGTGTTAGGTATGGAAAGCTGAAAGTTATGTGAAAAGAAATGTTGAACATTGAAGGAGAGACTTGACAAAGTGAAAAATCAGTATATAAATGAAGTTAAGGACTCTCCTCATTTGGTATCTATTTCATATTCCATAAATGAGGTACAGTTTCCCGTTTACAAAAATAAGTTCAAGATTAAGCTACGACTGTGTCTTTAGTTCATCATAAAATGGTATTATACAGTAAACTGAAGGAAAAATATTTCCAAGCTAAGCAATGATGTGTAGTTCTATGTCTAAGGTATAATAGTACTGTAGTTCAAAAAATTCTTCTGTCCACAACACCACACATAAACTTCCACCTGAATGCTTTCCATGATGTGTCTGTTGTCTTATCCATCACCATTGTTATCTTATACATAAACCTGTACTAAACACATACTAAGCATGTCACACCCTATACTATGATATTGCATTGAATTAATGCAACTACAGTATCTATAACACAAAAAGTATCATATACAACTCCTTTGCTATTGCTTATATTCAATTATTAATAAATAGAAAAAACAAAAACTACATATCTATGAAAAACTACTGTATATATATATTCATTAAAATGTAAAAAATCCTATCTATCCCAAAACTTAGATTATATAACTCAAAACACATGCAGAGAAGCAAATATAAATAAACTGTTATGATGCTATCACACCACTTGGTTGGAAGGTTTGGTACACACCATACATGGATGTGTCAGTAATGTTTGAAAGACAAAATAGGAACCATGAATGACAAACTATCACAACTGCATTTCTTCTTCACAGTAGCATCTATACCTATTAGTGTATTTGAAGAAGTAATAATAAAACTTGTCAAAAAGACTCCACCTAAAAAAGCTATTTCTATATCTTATCTGTGATTCTAGAAATCTACATTACAAATTCAAAAGTGCCATAATGTAAAACAATAAACTCAAGTGCTGTGAAGCCCAGATCATGTGATGCCACAAATGGTGTGTCCTCTCCTGCTTCCTTCACTATACTACCAATAAAGAATACCAAAGAAACTCCCTTCAATGCTTTATAATAACATTTCAGCAACAAAATATGTTTTACACAGATTGAATTCATTCTGAAAAGTTTCTGGACTGCTGTATAACAAATTTCTTCTCCAAATATAGGCCAGTAATACAGTATCTTTATCATTTAAGAATAAATTATCATAAAGTTTTTTAGTTTTTGGTGGGAATTTCCATCTGCACTGTTAGGCCACATGCTCACCATTTCATCCCTTCCCTACACCACACACAACACATTCTCACAGTATGTACAATATATATATATACAGTATACAGTACCTATTTCAACTGCAGCTCTGAAACTGTATATTGTACTGTATCTATACAGTGCTGTACTACCCATTACATATTAAATTAATGTAAGTGATTTGTATAGCAAATGTACATACTAGATTGTCTTAAACAATGCAGTTTTTTTTATCTTCCTCTATCCCTGAAAGAAATCAAAGACTTAAGTATATCAGGTGAGACTTGACCTCGTATAGAGCACACACATCATGTACTCACTACTCTGTAATTCTCTGACCCAAGTAGTGTCCAAACACCTTTGGCTACTGACTATTTATGAACATCACATAATTATACATCTAGAATGACAATTTAATTATTTAAAAAATGTGTTACTCCTCATGGAAATTTGAATAATGTTACAAGCCCATCCCATTTACAGTACTTGTTCAAGTGACATCTGACCACAAACTTAAATCATCACTGTGTTTCATTTGATCATATAAAATACAAAGGGTCTCATTTGTCCACAACAGTCATCAACCGAGAATCTTAGTTAAGATATATAACAGAAATAATTCTTTAAACATGTCAGTAATCTTTTATCTCAGTCATATGAGATAACCTACAGTACAGTATAGAATCACAACACTTATTCACACAGATTCTCCACACATCTTAGACAGCATTCTGCTTACTGTATACGAATAACTACTGTAACATACCAATAATAATAATATAGAGAATACAGAAGATAACTAACATTACACAAAAATAAGAAACACTAAACAACATAAACACTAATAAGTCTAGTAAAAAGAAGCGTGAGATCTAAGGCCATACCGGAATATGCAGGAGACTTGCCCCCCTCCTCACTCCCGCTGTCTGGGTTCCCGAGTGCCAGGTGTGTGTGCAGGAGTTGTTGTTGGTGGTGATGGTGGTGGTGGTGGTGGTAGGGGAGGAGGAGAGGGGGGAGGCAGGCAGGCAGGCAGGCAGGGAGCGAGAAATGAAGTAGAGAGAGAGGGAGAGAGAGAAAAGATAACATCTAGCTGTTTCAGAAGCCATGCATATATAAATAACAATAATAATAATGACAATAATAACAATAACACCAATAATAATAATAATAAAATAATAACAAATCCAATATTACATCAACCTACAACTACTACTAATCAAAATCATCGCTACAACTACATAAATACTGAAAAATAAAAAAATAAAAAATCCTGTGTAATTGATAATGATGAAAATAATAGGAGCACTGTACTAAATTGCATAACACCAGGACCCTACGTGTGCTGTACTGTACTGGCGCCTTTAGCAGCAGCAACAGCAACAGCAACAGCAGCTAGTGTAGTAACCACACATGCACTTAATATGTCTTATGTATTCCCAGGACATCATGGACTCTTCTCCAGGTGGGTTATGAACATGGTGGTGGACAGAGCAGGCAATGGGGAAGTGAAACACGAAATGAAACTGAGAAATGATATAACATGGGGGTGTGGGAGAACAATGGATGAGGAAGGAAAATCTGGAAGGAAAAGAGAGCAGAGAATTGAACAGAATACCTAGCAATAGACAAAAAAAAAAAAAGAGGAGGATGAGGAACATTAAGCAATGTGACAAACTCAGAAGAGACAACAGAGAAAAATGTACAGAACAATGGGAGAAGAATATGAACAGAAACTACAAGGAAGGTACCTGATACAGTACTGTACTGTACTAGGAAAAGAATGAATGAAGGAGAAAAACAGAGCTATAACAGAAAAGGAAAGAGTGAAGGTTTGTGACAAGATAGAACAGAGGGAAATAATAATAAGCAAGGTATATCAAGGGAAGCAATTACAGTAAAATTAAAACTAGAGAAACTACAAGAGAGATTGTGATGAAGAGGAAAAGAAAAAGAGACAAAGTCAACCAGAACAGAATATGAACCCTAAGAAAAGGCCTGAGAACAGATGGATCTAACAAAATTACATAAGGATGGAAAGACATGGAGAAGAGCACAGTATTACTAATTGAATGAGAAAAATAGCATAAAGACGAGGAAGAATAATAAAACATAAACAGTAACTCCAATGTAAAATAAACTCAAGACTGAGTACTGTAAAATCAATTCAAATTTTTTGAGAAAAGTAATTAATTACTGAGAATGGAAATAACACTTTATAGAAAATACCACAAAATAGCCAACAAAAACCTATCCAAATAAACTGTACAGTAATTGTAAATTAAAATTCCACAAATCATCATTCAGAATTCATCAACTCAAAACAGAACAGCCATACTAAATATCAAACAGAAAATGAAGGCTCCACAATGCTTGTTTATAAATTATGCTCTACGATGGGCAGTTGTAATGTACAAGTGCAGGAACATATAGCTGACACTATGACCAGAGAGGTAGAGTGAATCAGACAACAAGGATTAGCTAAAAACAAGAAGGTAGAAAATAAAGAAAATTGTGATAAACTGGGAGTGAGTCAGAAGCCCAGAATAAATAAAAACAGCATAGAAGGTCAAGTTATCTGATAAAGGTATAGAAGAAATTCAGAAAAAAGAGTAAAAATATATACATATATATTATATAAAATAAGAGAAGCTGAACAAAAATGAAGAATGAACATAAAAAAACAAAACAGAAACAGCGGACCCAAAATTATAAAAAAATATATATATGAATAATGAAAGTTGGATATACTGTACAATGAAAAAAATAAATAAAATACAAAGAATGAGGACAGAAATGAACACAGAAGTAAGAAAAACTGACCAGTGAGCGAGATTTCTGTACCAAACTCACTCATAGTGGGAAGGGAAAGACTGAGAAAATGTGCAGTTTACTGGCATACAAACATACTGTACATGCATACATAAAATACATACTACAGTATTCACCACTTTGATGAGCATGACTGACTGTGAAGGTGTCAGTCTGGCTCTAAGAACTTCATTACCAAATAAAGAATTTACTATCTTTATACTGTATCTATATCACAGAGTTTCTATTTTTTTAAATGCTTCTGTTAAATTTTACAGTACCAGTAAAATTCTGGAAAAATAAAGGGATTGCTGAATATTTTCCAATGGTCATTTAGAATACTGTACAATAAATTACTCAACTGTTCTTTTAATAATACGATGCAGTACTGTACTATATAATTTCTTGGAAATCACTTAAGGTATTTGTTTGATCCCACACATATCAAGGATACAACATGCAGTCATTAGCTACACAAAATGCATTATTAATATTAACATTTGTTGCTACTGAAAACAGGAACATGCAACTAATGCTGAATAAAACAAGAGCCTACTCCAACCTACCACAACCCATTCTAACCCACTCCAGCTCACCTATTGGGAAGCTTGATTTGGGCTTAACTGGGTTCAAAGTTCGAGTGATTGGGAGGTAGTCCGTGAGGAAAATTCAAGTGGTTTTGTCAATAAAAACTTAAGTACTTTATCCATAGGCTTATATGATATGGGTTGGTAAGATTCTTTTGACATTAAATATATTTTAAGGGAATTACAGGTGCAAAGGAGGAGTTCTCAGAAATTTTGCGGTAACTACACAACATACCAGTAGAGTATACAACAACAAGCCAGTGTCGGTGGATGCAAGACCGAGCAGGGCAACCGTGGCTGCATTATACAAAAAACATGGTGCTTGTACAGGCTTGTATTTGGTAAGCAATATGAATACATGTAGGTTAATCAATTTTATATTCTTTTTTAACTGTAAATATGATCTTTTTGTATATGCATAAGCTGATTTTCTGTATGAAAGGGATTTCCTGTACTTTATATTTCCTCTCCCAAGCATTTCCTATTTCCCTTTAATTTCCTATCTGTTTTTATCTCCCTCAAATCTCATGCAGCTAAGGAATAGATAGGAATTTTAAAAATCCCAATTATAATAATTTTGCAGGTCAACTGTCCACTACTCTCCTGATGGTGAAGGAATCAAGGTTATGGTGTAAAATTTTATGAGGAGACTTTACAGTTTCTACATATATATTCCAAATACATGTGCGTCAGAGACATGGACATGGAGTAGGGCTCATCAGTCTAGAATTGGTGCTGTGGAAATTAATTAACTGAGAGGAGCATGTGGAGTTACTAGTTGGGACGGAGAAAGTAATGCGAGTGTATGAGAGATGTGGTATGAGTGAGAAGGCAATTGGTATTGAGTGTGGAGTGGTTGAGAGAGTGAAGCATAATACATTGAGATGGTTTGGACATGTGGAGAGACTGCAAGGTGTGGAGTTTGTAAAGAAGGTGTATGGAAGTGAAGCTGTGGGACCTGGTGTGAGAGGCAGACCTCCAATTAGATGGCAGAACAGAATGGAAGAGTATGTGAGAGAGAGAAGTGTGAGGTCGGGAAGGGGGGATGGAACAAGTGAGGAGGGAGTGCTGGAACAGGGAAAACTGGAGACTCTTCTGCCATGGCCACCCCCTTGGGGGTAGTTCCCAGAGGGAACGAGGCATCTGAGCTATAGATAGAAAAGGATATAAAAAAGTAACTAACTCCAAAGCATAAAGCTAAACTAACAAAACCTGTCCAAGCACCATTTTCCATACAACCGCAGCCTTGGGTGTACTACAGAAGCTATCCATCTAAGAAATGTTATCTGTATAAGCTTGGCCTTGAGTGCACAACAGAGTCTATCCATTCAAGTGTTATTTTCCATCCAGGTGAGGCCTTCAGTGCACCACCAGAACCATTAACTACTGGGAAGAGAACAAAAGGGCGGGCACGATGCACGGGAAGTAAACAACAAAACAGAGGGTGGGCGACGGGATACGAACCAGATGACGCGTACTCCCCAGGATGCACCCAGCCACCTGCCGTGCCAGTGTTGGGTATTACGTGCGTTAGTTTGGTAGTGATGAGGGGAGGGGAGGGGAGGGTGAGATAGATTATTTTGGGGTTCAAGTTAAATTGGATTGGATTGTATTAGGTTGGATTGGGTTGGGTAAGGTTGGACTGGGTTAGTGAGGTAAGGTATGTGGGGGTATTGTTATATAAAACAGTTGCCTGGGAATATGACTGTTTGAATCAATTTAGAAATTAGAAACAATTACACTATATAGAGTCCCCATTATCTATACTCTCAGGTTTGCCACTCAGAATTTAAACTACTATAGTACAGGTACAGTACAGTATTCCCATTGACTGATACAAATAAATATCAGTACTATACATCTGAATAAAGTTTATGCATACAGCCTAAGATGTCATTGGTTAACTAGAGAATACAGATTCCTCTTAACCATTCCAATAAACAGATTACCACAGTATAGGGAGTCTGCTGTGGTATAGGGAGTCTGTTTTGTGGCAGCATAATTTGGAGGGATCAGCTCAAGTTGCCAACAACATTTCAACTCTCCATATGGTGTTAAATAATTCAACTGTTATCAGAATCAATAAGCTCTACTGAGCACTTCCTTGTACTGTACTGAAATGGAAAAATTGATTGGCATAATACGGTAAAAATTGTAATTAGGTAATTTCTATTGCCATAATTATTCCCAAATTTTTCACATATCCAAATATGTTACACCAGCAACAACTCGCAAGTATGAATATTCTAATGAACAGAAAATAATCAACATTTTTCAACTTAAAATCACCAGACAAGTCATATTCCCAGCTAATAACCAATAGTTCCTAAATTATAAAAAATATTTTGATGTCAGTAATACTATTATTAAAATCACCATTGACAACACCCATAATATAATTAACAGTACAACAACTCTTAACATTATCAAGTAACTACAACTACTGGCTCTACTTAAAAAAACTTGAATGTTTGAGCAAACCATAACAAAACCAAGAACTTCACACTACAGTACTCATCTAATATCTATTGACTAAAGGTCGTAAAAAATGTGCTAACTTTGAATACTATTTTCTTGAAACATATTGTGCACTCCATATTCAATAACACACCAAGCACCCCATACACAACCCACGCTCACACAAACCCTAACCATAGAAAACATATGATCATACAACTTACAACTCTAGATATTAACCTAGGTATTAATCTCCACCACAAATTTTATATCTCACCATATACATGTATACAACATCTACTATAGTCCTTCCTACTCCACTGAAGTCTAAGTTTGCAAGGAAATGCAAAAGGACTCCTTCACAAATGCAAACACAAACTGTCACAACCCTATCACAAGCTCATCACCTCTTCTCAACACTTTGCACACAGCAACTGAGATTGGACAAGCTAGAGAAGTTGTTTAAGAAAGGCAAATGAAAACTAACAATACAAAAGTCAACAAAAAACATAGATGATAATAAAGTAACTCCACTGGAAGACGCATTGGCACCCTCACTTATTCCACCACAGGATCATCCAGTTAGTTATACAAGGATTAAAAATACTGTCAATACTGATTACTCCTTAAATGAGATTCTCTAGTGGATTTTACTACATTACTAAAAGCTGAAAATACATATGATTTTGCATACTACTATCATCAAATGTAGCAGTGAGTTCAGTCAAGCCTTCAAACAATCCTGGTCATCAGTGTGTCGTTAGTTTGACTTCATGCCAAGTTAGTGCTGAGTATACGGAATCTTAATATTTAGTGACCATCTCTCTCTTTCTTTTACCTACTTGAGGCAGCACGTTCTGTGGAAATCAGTAGCTTCCAATATGCTGGTAACATCTAGATCCTTTACTGACACTACACAAACTTGAAGGACACCTCATCCACCTAACCATCCACATATACACACTCAGGCTGACACATACAGGGTTGGAGTTACTTACCGGTGATGTCGGCTCCTTCGTCCATCTCAGCGAGGGCATCAGGCTCCTGGAACTGCAGCTCCTGGTATAGTGTATTCCCAGTACGTTCCTCTCTAGCGGGACCACAAACAAACAGGTAAACCTTACTTTTTTTTTCTTCATTTTAGATACACTATCATTACCCAATGCAAGGAGGAGTTCAGAGGTCCTGCATTCCCATAAAAGACTGCCAATTCAAAAGTTACGTAAGCAAGGATAAATATTAAAGTACATTTCCTTACGTAAGGACTGAAAGAAAATTTTGATATAAGAATGAAAAGAATGCAAGATATAAGTATGAAAGAGTACTTATGTCTAAAAGATATCAACTATTTATGCACTTAGCAGCACTGTGACTACATTAAACTTTAAAAATGTACCATCTAAACCTTTAACAATATAAGGAGAATAAGGTACAGAATTAAGAAGGGAGAAATGCAAGTCAGATGAATTTGGTTATGTAGGTTAGCATTTCAGCAATGTATGAACAAGTGTTGGTGTGAGAGGGTTAATGAGGAAAAGGACTAGGAAAAGTGAGTGCAAAAGTCTGTGTGGGTGATGATATGTGAATTACAGGATGAGGATAATGTTAGCAAGTGAACACTAAAGAGAAAAAGGTAAGAGAGGGAGATGAGAAGGCTGAAAGGTCAATGGAATATGAGAGAGAGAGACTCACTTGTGTGTGGTAGTGGTGGGCCTGGGTCTGGTGAGGCTGGGTGTGTCGGGTGAGAGGTCGTCCATATCCAGCTCCGGTGACGACACGTCCTCTCCTCCACCACTGAACCCCTCCACCCATCCTCCTTCTGTTGGTATGTCCTCATAATGTTATATCTCAAACTGTAAGAGGCTGCTAAATCTCTTAAGAATCTGTATCTAAAAATTATTACTATATTGGGATGTCTTCATCATGTTGCATTTTCAGCGACAGAAATTTGCTTCAAACTTATATATTTGAGAGGCATCTTAATCAGAACTGATATTCCAGAAAACTGCATATTAAAATCATCATACAATATAATATGCCAATTAGTACTGTACATATATCAGTGATATGTCAATATCTGACTCTTAGAAAAGATGGTCGAGACAAATTTATGCCTTTGACTGACATCTTTATGTTAACTGTACAGTATTCTACAGTTTGTTGAAAATGTGGCAAAACTACATAAAAAAAAATGCATGTGATCTTAATGTCTGGGTTAGTGTACCTAACAACTGGCTACTCAATACTTTGTAAAAACTAAGCTCATTTTCCCTTGCATTGCCTTTTTTTCTGCATGTACAATAAACCCACGCTAACTTGGATTAATTGGGGGAGACCCTTGTCAAGTTATCTGAAGATCAGGGATATCTGAGGGCTAAAATTTGATACGTACAACTGACAGCACGTACACCTGCCCTCAAAACTACGTGTGCTTTTACTCATATCTCTGGTTCCCATACACAGCTGTGCTCACAAGAGAACATGATAATTTCACAAGAAGAGGATATTATAATATTGCACAAAATACTATATATCTAATAATTTATATTAACATGAAATTAGTTACTGTGGTGTGGTGGTAGGTTAGGATGTGTGGAAATCTGACTTATGCTGAATGTCCAAGACACTGACAGCATCCGAGTTATTGGATATCCTACTTAGCGAGGGTTTACTGTATAATTATGAAGGAATATGCTTTGTTGGGAATTAAACGTAATATTTCTCCAAAGTGTTTGATACACTGAAAAAACTTTCATCCCAACTGGTTTTGTTAGAAAGGAATTTTATTTTTATTGTACATTTTTTTGTCCAATAATTTACCAGCAATAACATGCCGTGGGGTCATCCCTTCAACTTTCCTATACTGTACTTACTGGTTGGCTGGCTGGCTGCCTATGAAGTGAATAGATAAAAATATAAATAAAAAACATCAAAGAATCACTGATTTCTGAAATCCACTCTTGACATATACGCCGTAAATTTGTAGATACAAGCTGTGAATATAAAAGTTAAGCTGTTAGTACACATGCAGGCACTAATAAAATACTGTAATACTATAGAACAGCATCATGGTTGCACTATACTGGACAATATATATATGCATACCGGTAAAAAAATAAAAAAATAAAAATATTACACTTCTATAAAATATAGCTTAGAATCTGCCATAATCAATATAAATAAGGCTAAAAACTGCTTTAAAATCAGGTAAATTCATTCCAATGAGCCTGAAAGTACTACTGTATAATATCCTGCTAAATAAAAATAAGTCATTAAAATAAGTTTACAAAATAACTGTATCAAATAAATAGTGCAGCTAACTAAAAACTTAAAAATCTATTGAACTGTAAAAGCACACACTAGGGCAGGCAGCCACACACAAGGCAAGCACGGAGGCAAAGTTGGAAGGTAGATTTACTGGAGGGCAAAGTGGCCACATAATCTAATCCACTTTTAATATCAACTTGTCTAAATTTACAAAGGAAAACTACTGAAGCAAGGTATTGTAGTTGTACGTCAGGAAAAACTGACTGGCTGATAATATTTCACAAGTGCTGTAAATTGTATAAAAAGGTAATTATATGATTTGCAAGCATAAATGCAAAGACAAAGCAAAAATTTAGCATCCAGTAAATACATAAAGAAAAATAGGAATAACAGTAACAGAAAAAGGAGGATAAGATAACTAGATACAGTATATAAGAATACCGGAGAATAATATGAAACAAAATAATGGGAACAACTATGAAAATACTGTACTAATTATTTTAAAGTACAAGGCAAGCATCATCATGGATATAAAATTATTGAAATATTTCAGACTCTACTCAACTGAGACCCAAATTAGTCTAGTACTGTACTGTATACATAAGTACCAGCACCTTGATTATATAATATTATGCAATTAGGCACTAACAAAATTGGAAATAACACGGTAGTAGGAATATCATCATCATCAATACTCCATTTCCTTTTTTCAAGATGTTGGGGAAAATTGGGAGAATATAAAATTACTTAGGACTGATTTGCATGACAGTGCAAAATTATAAGGAGAAAATAAGAATCGAAGGGAAGGGGTAGCATGTTGAGCGTTAGAAAAGAAAAAAATAAAGGAAAGGGGTAGCAAATTGTGTGTGAGAAAAGAAATTAATAAGAGGAAGTAAGGAATAGAGAGTGTTGGCCTGGTGAGCATACTAGTGGCTGTCTGACGGTCGGTGTGCTCCACTGAATCTGTCAGCTGACCTTTGTCTGTCCTCACCACAGGTGTGTCTGGACCAACTTGTGCCTCCTGGAGAAAACAAAGCATTATTATTAAAGCACATTTAGTTGATCATGGTGAATATATACCCACATTTTCAAAGTTTTGTAGCTTTTTCAGTAGCAGTTACAATAAATGATGCTTCAACATTGATTCGTCGAGTTGAAAGGCAGTTATAGTCCACGTACCTGTAGTTCACTGCTGAGGGCAGCATTGTGGTGTGTAGTGGGTGCAGTGGTGGCAGGTATGGGACCAGAGGGCAGGTCAGACGGGGAGCCTCCACCACCCAGCCGACCCTCTAGTGAGCTGAACCCAAAAGACACCGGCCCAGATGACCTGATACGAGGTGAAGGGGAAAGAGAATGAATGAATGAATAGCAAATCAGTAAAACAATATAAATTCTGAATTAACAAAATTTTACTGTGCATATAAATGTGTTCTCAATATAAACATTCTATATTATGATACTATTGCATCAAAGTCAAACAAAAAAATTTAAGCATCATAATGTACTTAAATTTGGGAGACTTTTCTAAAATTAATAAAGTCTCTAATTTATTTTAATAAACTTAAAGCACATCCAAATTTAAATTATAAGACATCAGACAATTACATATATTCATACAACAAACCAAACACACTACAATAGAAACACGCTTATCTCATCACATCAAACTAAAAAAATTTAAGCATCATAATGTACTTAAATTTGGGAGACTTTTCTAAAATTAACAAAGTCTTCTCTAAGACAGCATATGCTTTTTGAATAGCCTTATAATAATATAATGCTTTTGAGCTATTTTTGAACTATTATGAAATGACATACTATTCAGCATATCCTGCTATGTTATGCATTGACTGGGATTTTATAAGTCCCAAGGTTTTGTTGAGTTGATGGAAGTGACTGAGGGTCTATCTCTTGAAGCACCAAAAATATTTTTCCAAAAAACATGAATTTCTCTAGCAGGTACCTCATGTTTCATGAAAAAGTTGTGGTAAGGTTTTAATTGTGTGCAAATTCTGGACCCAGGGATTTGGAGACATGTATGAATTTATTAAAGAGACCAAAGATAATATTCCACAATTTTTAACAAACAGGCAAATGCATACACTCAACCTCTTTTTTCAAAACAATCATCACTCACACAATATACAAACTTTGAACAAAGTCAAAATATACAGTACATTAACAAACACAAGCACCAAAGACACAAACAAAACTACAAATAAAATAAAGTGGACACAAACATACACAGAAGGATAGTGTAAAGCAAGTCACATACACAGTGCAGAAAGTAATGTAGCCTACTGTAAATAAATCATAAAAATATGAACATTGGAAGGACTAGACACTAAATGTTTAACTATAACTGGCTCTTGTAACCACATTAATGAAAACTTTTTAGTATAATCTGGAAATGGGCCTATATAATTAGCACGAACTTAATACTATACAGTAATTATAATTTAGAAATCACACAAAAATGTAAAATTTGGGAGGTCTGAAAAAAAGGACCATTATAAAACCAATTAACTACTTCTACATAGAAAAATAATTTAGAGTACCCCATAAATATACATTGTTTGAGAGAGTGTACCCATCAACAACTCTGGTCACCAGCCAATATTACATGTAACCTGAAACACAAGGCATTCCCAACACAAGACTCCACTTTCACATTGACTTTCAGATCCTAAGGTTCAGATGACTTCAGACTGCATTCAATTTAATAACAGAATACATGTATAAAACTTTTGGTACCCTAATATTATGTTTAGATACCTAATGCTTGGTTTACATATAATGAAAGATCATAAAAAAATGTGGTGTAGCAGCCATCAGAGAGGAAAAATTCCCAGTCAGCCATACCTCATTCATTGCAAGGAAAAAATAAAAATATTGCTAAACTAAGATGCACTCAGTAACCCCTGTCCCAAAGGGTTTATATACCAGTACAAAATAATAGAAATGTAACCATATATTAACTTAATAAAAAAAGCTCAGCATAATGTGAATCATGCAGCGACATGAAATATATGATAAGTTCATGGGGTTCATTATAAGATACAGTAGCAGAAACAATGCAGACATATATAGTGGCTATCTCCCAGTGTGGTGCTATCTTAGTGCCTCTTTGTTCACTTATCCACTTGCAACACTCAAAGTACAATTGCTCTCAATTAATAAATACCAGTCCTTGATACATGTGTGACAGATAGAGAATTCAGATCATAGCAATACTTGTATCAGTATTCAGTTTGCCAATATTATCCATGCAATTGAATGTCACAACATTATTTAATAAAAAGGAGAATTATATAGAAAATGAAGGCTTCCTGCAAACATTGCCTCTGTACTTTCACAAATATTAAATTTGGAAAAGGTATACTAATATTAACTCCAATAATTCTGTATCATCTACAGGTCAAATCTTTTCGAATAATGAATAATAGCATTTATATAGATATAGTTTTGAGGCTATAGACGAATCAGTGGATTAAGCAGCAAGACGGTGTTACAATGGGAGGTTACCAATCCCTGTTCCATTCTTCCTCAGAGGGATCTCTGATATGGTGGAAGGAGACACAAGACTCTTACCTCAGATTAGTCCCAGTGTTTTAAGCAGTAGGGACAACACAACAGTTGAGAATAACAGTGACATACAAAACTCACACCAAACACAAATCAAGCCTTTCCCATCATTACCATTTCTTTCATCAATGAGTGGCAATGAACAACAAGTAATGTATGTATACACATACATATACCGTAATTTCCTAGACTTCATTATTGCTTATCTTCCCGTGCAATAATAAAAAATAAGCATATAATTGCAAAAAAGCTATATGTGCAGTATGCAAAATATTTCAAAGCAGTCCCTGTATTTTTTGTATAAATAATAAAAAAATATAAATGTTGCTTCCGTTTAACGACAGCATATACAGTAATTGCAAAAATTAGTCTGAATTAAGACAGAAACAAAATTGAAATTTTATAAAGTGTGAATGAAGTAAAATTTCTGCGACAATGAATATACTAAAAGCATGACTTATGTATCCAACTTACCCTAAATACTGAAGACTAATCAACAAGAGTGATATATGAAGTGTGTAGCAGAGTATAATAGATTACACAATATATGGTACAGTATATTAATTAAATGTAATTGTTCACATTAAATCCTTCATAATATTCTGTAGTATAAATTATCATCATGGGTAGCTCATCGTATAAAAATTATGTAGCAATGCTGATTAATGTAATGTAAAATAGATCAGGTAAGTTTGGACTCGAGCTATTTGAGGAAAAGTTTGAAATGTGTGGAATGACTGAGAAACTGCCCTCTGGTAGGTGAGGCTGGTATTATTCCTCATAAATGTCATCAACTATATTACATCACTGGATTGAATGCATAAGAAAACAATATTTGCAATCCATTTATTGGTGACATTTTCACTCAGTTCTTCATGTTGAACACTTGGATTAGAGCAGCATGAGAATAATTTGTAGAAAAAGGCTCCTCCTCATTCAGTGCCTTCAGTCACAGTAATGCCATTGAGGTATGGGGTTGGTAAACGAGGAAGGCATAGCCGTCAGCTGGCTAGTTGACCATCTAAATAGTGGGGTCTCTCCAAGGTCAACAACCATTAACAACAAACATATTCTTTTTCAGTGCCAATGCAGTCACACACTCCATTCCATTAACAATTTATCAGCATTATAATGATATTTGTACCAAAACACACAACTATCATTACATCAGCAAGTCTCCTGATTATATACTTAAACAATTATTTGTAGTAATTCACACCTTGTTAATTACACCTCATAAAACAGGAGATCTCCAATATTATAGATAATTAAACTGAAATTCATCCCTCACATAGCACACCTGCAAAACAAACTGGTGCCATAGTAAGGCAACTATAGAAACATAAACTGTACACCTTCCCAGCAAATAAAAAAAGAATAAAAAGAGAGAATGCCCACCTGCCCAAACTGAAGCCGGACATCCTGTTCCGTGCAGCTCCACCTTGGCCGGGCAGGAGCTGGTCGAGGCGATCGGTGCCCATTAGGATCTTGGTACGCTCCAAGTAGTCCATGTGTGTCTTGAAGAGTTCTGTATAGCGTTCATGTAGCTTGGAGTATTCCCGCTTCAGCTCTTCACTCTTGTCCTCCATTCGATTGGCTGTAATCAAATAACAACATCAATGAGAAAATTATATATCATTTATGGTACGAAGAATCCACATATAGATGTAGAATATAAATCAAATGAGCTAATGTTCATATTCCAAATAATTTTGTGCCAAGGAAACACACCAACATTATTATAATGCACACTGCCTACAAAAAAGTACATGTATTCTTATGAAGGGTTATGAAAATGACCAGTTGAACTGAAATGCATTGCTTCAGTAGGCTTTTCATGATGCTTGACCATTTTTTAGATTTCATTCACTATTGTACAGTATCATCCGGTTTACCAGAAAGTTGTACACTCTCCTCTTTTTTTATGCGAGGTTAGGTTCCTGAAGGGGTCGCATAAAGTGAATTTTGCATAAAGTAAATTATACATTTCCATAAGAAATAATGGTACTTTAACTTGAAAATTGAGCCTCCTTGTTCCTGTTATTTTAAGAGTTCGTGTAAATTGCATTTATTTCATTTTTTTCATGATACGCACTATTTCAAATTCGCATAATTTAAACTCACATAAAAAGAGAGCAGTGTAATAAAACTACTTTGTAGACATGAAAATTACAAGTCATAATTTCTGCTCACATAGGAAAAATGAGTTGTGCTAATGTGTGTTGGCTGTGCTAAGTAACATAGCTACACATTAATGGTCTCACTGGAGCCAACAATTTATTTAGTTATTAAAAAACAGACCATGATCAGAGGCATTCCTATTCTTGAGCTCCAGCATCCGAACGATGGATTCGAGGGTCTCCACACGTCCCTGTCCCTGTTTCCTTTCCTCTTCCAGCCCATCTTCCACCTCCAGCAATTTCTGTCAACATCAGAGTCAATGTGTTACAACAGTACATGGTAGACATTAATCTATTGGCAAGCAACAACAAAACAGCTACCGGTATTTTTTTTACAGTATACAAACAAGATGTACAGTGACTGTACACCTCTAATCAATGTACATAGTTTCATCCACTGTACACTGCTTGAAAGTATAAAAACTGATGCTTATAATTTCACAACAGTCCTACATCCCCATCTGTCATAAAAAATGGCTGCTTGGATTGGCCCGGACCTTATTAAGCTTCAGTGTGGGAGGGAGGGAGGCAGGAAGGGAAGTAAGATGTGACAGATGATACTGTTGTGGTCACTACTGGTCCCACACTCCTTGTCTATCAAACATAGATACACACACACACTTTCTCAATTACCTTATCTCTCTCTCTCTCCTATATATAAATATAATATTATATGTCTTTGTCAAGTTTATTAATTTGCAGAGAGGTTACCCTTACTTACTCATCGATGGCTAAACTACACACACACACTCTGAAGTAACAATGAAACCAATACAAACTCAAATATTAGACAACACAATTCAGTATAATAAATAAAATAAAAAACGCAGCGCAACAGTTACTTTACAATATACGTGAAAAAAAAAAAAAAAAACGTGAAGTGCAGTTAGGCCTAAGCATAGGCTACCAACACACATTTAAGATTAGTGTGTGTTTGTGTGTAGGGATTGAGTCACAATTTGAGTGGCATGGTGGAAAATGTTTGAAGTGGGGGAAGATGCGAGAACGTAGTGTGTAGTTGGGGTGCAATGAGGTGGGGAGGATGTGTTAGGTAATATGGGGCCATGGAGGAGGGGGGATGAGTGGAGCCCGTGTGAAGCGAGATAAGGGGGGAGGAGTAGGGGAGAGATCATGAACACAGTGGTTGGTGAGTGAGGTCGAGATGGAGTGCAAGGGAGTGGCAGAGTGGTATAGGTGTAGGCACGGTTGAGAGGGTGTAGGAAGGGATCATACACACAGGGAGTTTATAAGACGTATGTGTAGCCTGGTAAGGAGGAGGAAACATTAAGGTTCGTGGGGATTATGAAGTAAGGAGATAATATCCGTTCACGCAATCGATTACCAAGGCCTTTAACTTTACTATAACACTGATAACACACGCAACTTCACAGCGGACCGTTATCAGGGGAGAAACTTTAGCATGTCTTAAACCACACAAATGAATAAATAAATAAATATATATAAAGCACGATGCACCTAAATGTTTGTCTCAGGTATTTATAGTATGGATTTCTGTGACTTGTGATTGCTCAAGGACTCTTCTATACTTCCACTTATACAGTTGTAATTTTAAGTATACAACATACCCCAATATGGATAAAAGAAATATGCAGAGGTGTCATAAGAGTGTCGGTGTTTTCCAGACGTGTCTTTGTAGATCAATATACAACATGATCGATATGGCCAGACAGACAAAAGCACACGCACTCACGCAGTTAAGAGAAACAGTCTTGCTAATCACGCAATGCAATTTAATCAATGCCCCGCTTCTGTATCGGAAAACGAAGTACCCGAACACTGTTCTGGTATAATTTAAATCTCTGTAACTTTGAGAGCTTATCGATCACATATAAACAGTATATACTTAGCAGCGTAAGTAAAGCTACAGTCATCGTAATTCTGGCAACGAGGGTGTGGTTGAATGTAGGAAGAGTGACGTCACGAGCGAACTGTGCAGCGTGATGTCACCAAATCTATGACATCACACAGACCGACCATCTGCATCCACTCACTTCATTGCCAACATGATAATAATAATAACAACAAAAAGACGCGCCAACCCGTTGATGCCCACCACCATCACAAGAAGTAATGAAACAAACTGACGGTGTGTGTGTGTGTGTGTGTGTTTGCAAGTTCGGTTTAACATGGCTCTGTGCACATTACATCCGGCGGAGTCTCGCATGACTCACGGATGTACACACCAAAAAATACACCGCCATGTGTGAGAATTCGGGTCTACATGAATCACACCACTATACCAAGAACAAGAGATAATACTTTAATAAGGCAGTGAAGAACGATAAGGTGCAACAGCCAAGAGACGATGAGTACAATTATAATAACAACGCTAAGAATTATTGAGGTGGTCTATATGCATCACACATACACGGGAGGAAGATGACGGCAACGTTGACTCATAATAAATAGGGAAAAAATAAAATATATATAAAACTATGCACACAAACTGGCACCATCCAAAATAGCTTAATAAGGTATCTAAATGTGACACACTGACTCCAAGTATAAGTATGAGTCTGGTTGTGCATGATAAATATACAGACATGAACTGATTTAATTACAGATGCCGCCAAACACAAGTGAGAGGAAGAATGGGAAGGAGGGGGTGGGTGGAGGAGGGACCAGTCACGGTATTATGTACGTATTCACCCCACCCCCTTCTCCTACCCCTCCCTCTCTTTGTCTGTCTGTCTGTCTTCCCCCGCGTGTCTCCCAGTTCCCCTCCCAGTTCTCCCACGTGTCTTCTCTCTCTCTCTCTCTCTCTCTCTCTCTCTCTCTCTCTCTCTCTTTGATGCAGCGCACATATATAAACATATACTATACACAGAGTCCAACCCTTTTCCCACTCCCCTCCTCTTAATCCCATTCCTCTCAACCTCTGCTTTCCTCCCCTCCGTAACTCTCGCTACACACACACACACACACATATACAAACACACACACAACGAGCGACCATGAGAAGGGTGTGAAGTAAAGAAGGTGGATTATGTGTGCATGTGTTTGTGTGTGTGTGTGTCCCCATCCCCCTCGCGACAGTCACTTGTTTTCGAAATAAGTACCACTGTGGTGGATTATGTGTGTGTGTGTGTGTGTGTGTGTGTTCCCATCCCCCCTCGCGACAGTCAGACTCACTCGTTTTCGAAATAAATACTGTACTCTCCTGCTGGTTGGTGGGGATGGGGGTGCAGAGGTGGTGATGTTGGGTGGACTTGCTTGCATGACACAGAACAAAAAAAATCACCATCACTGCCATCACTTGCGAAACTAACTAGGCTACTTACTGTACTGCAAATTCACAGCATCCACCAACACACACACTGTTGCTGATTAATTATACCTAAACCCTACCACCACCACTATAATAACCATACCTCTAAGAATAAACCTCAATTTTTCCATTTCAGTAGCTACCATTACCATCTATCGCAAAATAATTACTACTAACACTATATACAGTAGCTATCAGAACCTGAATAAAAACTTAATTATTACAACAACTACAGACATACATAAGGCCTATATCGACCAGCTGCTATAATAATCTCTGTTCTAACAAATCAGTCTACTATTCTATTACAATCTCTTTACTATCAAAGTTTACTATTCTATCACAATCTCTTTACTATCAAAGTTTACAATTCTATCACAATCTCTTTACTATCAAAGTTTACAATTCTATCACAATTTCTTTACTAACAAAGTTTTACAATTCTATCACAATTTCTTTACTAACAAAGTTTACTAATCTATCACAATCTCTTTACTAACATAGTCCCCTACAACCACAACAACTACCTTTATAAGTTTACAACCTTTTCAGAAACATGACCTGATGAATTATTATCACTACTCCCCCCCCCCCACCCTCTCTAATCATTTACTATTTTCCAGTAGAGGAGCAGAGTGAAAGGAAGGAAGGAAGGGTGGATGAAGGAGAGGAAGAGAAGGAGAGGAAGAGAAGGGGTGGATGGAGAGGAAGGAAGGAAGGATGGAGAGGAAGGAAGGAAGGATGGAGAGGAAGAGAAGGGATGGCTGGAAAGGAAGGAAGGAAGGATGAAAAGAAGGAAGGGTAGATGGATGGATGGATGGATGGAAAGGATGGATGGATTGATGGATGGATGGATGGATGGAAAGAATGAAGGATGGATGACTGGAAATAATGAAGGACGGATGGATGGTTAGAATATGTGGACGACGTGATGAGGATTGAAGGAATGAAGGAAGAAATGAAGTAGTATAGAGGGACATCAAGTGGGTGTTGGTGGGGGTGGGGGAAGGGTAGAGGAGGAAACCTTAGATAGATATAAGGGTGTCTCTTTTGTATCACACGACTGAGAGAGAGAGAGAGAGAGAGAGAGAGAGAGAGAGAGAGAGAGAGAGAGAGAGAGAGAGAGAGAGAGAGAGAGAGAGAGAGAGAGAGAGAGAGAGAGAGAGAGAGAGAGAGAGAGAGAGAGAGAGAGAGAGAGAATGAATGCAGAAAAAGGAAGAACGGAAGGAGGGGAGTAGAAACCTAATTAGCGAATGAGGGAGACAAGACAAGATGGAATTACAAATAAACTGACAGGTGGAGAGAGAGAGAGAGAGAGAGAGAGAGAGAGAGAGAGAGAGAGAGACGTGAGTTGAGTGAAAGAGCCGGACTTAAGGGAACGGGTCTTGCTAAATAGAAAAGCTGTGTACCTTATGATCTGGGGCGTATCCAGGAAGCGAGGTAGGAAGGGGAGGTGAAGGGGAGGAAGGAAGGGGAGGGAAGGAGAGGGGAGGGGAGGAAGGAAGGAGAGGGAAGGGAAGGAGAGGGGAAGGAAGGAAGGGGAATGAGGGGGAGGGAAGGAGGGTGAATGAGGGGTAGGGAAGGAGTGGAGGGGAAAGGAAGAGAATATGAGGGAGATAAATAAATATATAGGGTAGGAGAGAGAGAGAGAGAGAGAGAGAGAGGTGAGAATTTGAAGGCTAGAGACAATAACAATCATCATTCCTGGAGAGATAGAGAACACACGTCACATGGTTGTGAAGCTCACAGGAAGGTCATCAGAGAGAGAGAGAGAGAGAGAGAGAGAGAGAGAGAGAGAGAGAGAGAGAGAGGAGAGAGAGAGAGAGAGAAACAACAATATAATCCCAGCTCTGGCCCCATGTGATTGCTGTACCTTCATCCTCTTCCCTATACACACACACACACACACTCGACCACCACTCCTATAGCCTATACTTGAGGGACGGGAGAAACATGCAGTAAATAAAAAGGAAAGGAGAGACGAGGGAAGAAATACTGAAAAGGAAACTAAAGGAAGGAAGGGAAGGAAAGAGGCACGGTATAATGACTATAGTCATTATACCGTGGAAAGAGGGACAATCCACACACACCATTAATAAATTTTTGACATCCTTAATCCTAATAAATCCTTTCACTAATTTATCACGGTATCCAATTTTTCATTCCCTATTTTCCCCCATTAATATTCTCTTACGTTATTATAGTTCTTTCATTATTACTATTGTCTATCATTTTCGTTCCTATTCTTCCCCATTATTTTTTTGTTTACACTTTTATAGTCCTTTCACTGGTATTATTATCATCTGTTATTTGCTTCCCTATTTTCATCTTCCAAATTATCATCTGTTATTTGCTTCCCTATTTTCATCTTCCTAATTATCATCTGTTTATTTGCTTCCCTATTTCCCTCTTCCAAATGGACCCTTTGATTTGAACTGGAATTAATGAACAAATGTACACGAAACATGAGGAGGAGGAAAGACAGTGAGAGGATCAAGGACTGCAGCGTGAAATGAAAGGACAGGAAGGGGAAACAGTGGAGAGAGAGAGAGAGAGAGAGAGAGAGAGAGAGAGAGAGAGAGAGAGAGAGAGAGAGAGAGAGAGAGAGAGAGAGAGAGGTTACAAACAAGCCTAACTAGATATCAACAACAAACCTGTCCTCCTTTCTACCCTCACACCCATATAGGCTACACATCTATGGCACCTACATTAATATGAGTCCCTTCCTTGTGTCTGTTCACCTAGGCTATGTACACTCGTGATACATAATTTCTGACCAGTGTGTGAGGAGCAGAAAGCTTCGTATCGCCTAGTATTGCTCATTTCCCCACCCAGTACACATATAAAGAGTTGGAATGTAGGATATGTGTGTGTGATGTCTGCCGTTCGTCTCTGGTCAGGGATTACGTATCATGAGAGTACGGTTGAATCCATGAAGGGGTGTGTGGGGGGGGGAGGGCCAAGAACGAGTCTACATGATTAAGGGAACAATGCACTTTTGATATACCTCACTTCCTTGATTCCTCCAAAGTACAGTATGTCAGGAAACAAAACAGGACCAGATGAAGACAAATAATGGTGGCCTGTTGCTTCGAATAGTTTGGATGCATCAATGACTCTTGCATATTTACCAACACTGTATACTAGGCTACCCTCCTTAAAATAATATGAAACAGAGGGTATGTATGATGGGTGGATTCGACCTCAGAGTGGGTGAAAATATAATACACACTTAATAATAATAAACTTTAAAAACAAAACTATAAACTCTACGTATAGGTGACAACGAGGTGCCCAAACACTCATTTTGTTTATTGGTAGGATTACATAAAAAAAAAATCATTATATAGAGGGAAAAACCTGGGGATCTGGTGGGTGCAGGGAGTGAGGTGGGGTGGGGGATACAACAGGGAAAGAGAGAGGGAGTGGGGGTAGTAGGGGTAGTAAGAGGGGGGAGGGAAGGTGGGGGGAGAGGAGGGGGGAGTTACCTTGCTTGAGTAGTGAGCTGGAACTCCCTCCCTCCACCTTCTTTCCTCCACTCTCTATTTCCACCTTCATTGTTTATTTCCCCACCTTCTCTTCTATACCACTCCTCTCTCTTCCTCACCCCCTTCTCTCTCTCTCTCTCTCTCTCTCTCTCTCTCTCTCTCCCTTTAGGCTAATCAAGGGTAATTATCAGTAATTTTCTTTTCACAACCTTACACTGCTACCTCAACTCTCTCTCCCCTTCCCTCTAATAATTACCGGGTGAATTTGGAGGCTGCATGGTGCTTCCTCTTAACTAGGCTACTCCAGGAAACAAAACTTGCATCTCACTCAGTACATATACGGGAAAAGGAAAGGGGGGTCAGTTTTGTTACAAAGTTTGGAGGAAGTAGTAGGATAGGCTATAACCCATCATTAATTGGATAGTAACAGAAGGCACCTTAATTAATAATGATCTCTCTCTCTCTCTTTCCTTTCCTTTCCTCTCTCTCTCTCTCTCTCTCTCTCTCTCTCTCTCTCTCTCTCTCTCTTCCTTTTCCTCCTCGATATGGTCATTATTCATATTGTACTGTAGGTAGGCTACCCGGTACTATTTCTTCTTTTGCTCCATTTCCTTCCCATCTTCTTACTTCCTTCCTTCCTCTCCTTCCCTCCCTCACAACCGGATATTAACTATACTGCCCTGCATCTTCTCTCTTCCCCACCCTCCTATCCCTCCCACCCTCCACTCTCTGGGATGAAGCGTATGATCCATATTTACAAAACAATTATGGTGGGAATGAAGTAGACAGGAAATAGAAAAGTACACACACACACACACAGTAGGCTATAGTAGTGCAATAAAAAAAAAAGGGCAGAATTGAGAATAAGGAGGTGGGGGGCGAGAACTGAGACTGAAGGGGGAGGGGGGTACTGAGAATGAGGGGGGTGGGGGAAGATTAAGAATGTGAGGAGAGAAGGGGGGGAGGACTGAGAATGTGAGGAGAGGAGGGGGGACTGAGAATGTGAGGAGGAAGGGGGGTGAGGTTTGATAATGAGGATGAGAGTTTGGAGAATAGATTAGCCGCCCGCATGAGATGATCAAGCCTACGTGAGTGAGGGGGGGGGAGGGGTAGGGGTGGGGGGAGGTTAAAGGTCAAGGAAGGGAGATACCAAGTTGGGGCAAGGTTGATTGGAAGATATAGGTGTGGAAGGAAAAACAGTCAAATCATACAAGAAAAATAATAATGATAATATAAAAAAAATATTAAATAAAACCATGGCATAATAATATACACTAACAGTTACAATGCAATAATGACACAATAACAAATATGATGAGCAACGTGTGTGTGTGTGTGTTCAGTTATAATATGTTTTGACAGAATCACAACACTAGGCCTAACGCAAATATGTAAAAAATATTTGCTTATCATTAATAGGCTATGTAGGTAAGTATGTATGTTTGTGTACACATCGCCTCCCCCCCCCCATCCGTGTGTTTATGTAACTGGTCGAGGTGCACACAATGATGATGATGATGTGATGAAAGGAACTACCTCACTGTTATGTAGGTCAAATGATAGTGAGGCAAGACAGGGAGGATTGGGGGCCAGGGAGGGAGAGAGGGAGAAGGAGGGAAGACTGTCTGGACAGGCTGATAGTATGAGGGAAGGACAGATAAAAATAATAATAATAATGGAAGTGCAAAAATGGACAGGTACAAGAAACAAATTGGAGAATGTGAAGGTGGCAAGAGATAGGCTATATAGCAATGATTAAAAAAAAAAAAAAAAAAAAAAAAAAAATCTCGATGTAGAGAAAAGGTTGTAAATTTTCTTATGTTTCCCTATTTTTTTCTTACATAAAACTACTTCGCTGACAAAGCTTTGATCTTGATTTAACTTTATGAAGCAGAAGAAATGGAGAAGCAGTTAGGAAGTGAGCGACTTGGCACTATCTCCACACAACAACAAACCCACACATAGCCTAGTTGCCAGTTGACCGTGTTACTACCGGTGATGTATGTATGAACTTTCAATGTTTGTGAATACTTTATAAATTTTTTTATTGTGTTATTCAGAATAGCCTACACTTAAAAAAAAAAAAGTGTACATTTTAATCATCACATTTGCCAAACTTGCATGAGTGTACGGAAGGATTTGCATGTTGTCATCGAATTAGGGGCTGTCGAATCCTCCACACTCTGCCACGAAACAAACAATCTACGAGCATGAGTAAGGCTGTCTGTTTCTAGGCCCGTATCCCCAAAAGTAAACTTCACTCAACTTAAAATAATTATGTTCGTAAGTGTGTATTCACGGCAAGGACTGGGACCCGGCACTGCTTCGAAATCATAATAACAGGTCATACAAATAGAATAGCAAAACCACTCACTGCTTCGAAATGAACCTGAAATTAACACTTATGGTGAGGTGAGTATTACAAACTTAAGGACCCTGTGAACGTGTACAAGAATTGGGGACTTCTGATTCATCATGACTATGCCACGGAACAAGCTTATTCTATATGGTTGGTGTTTCGTGGCAATAGGTGAAGGACTCGTACATTTTCAATTTTCTGACTACATCACAGGGTCCCTTAACATGGAAGAATCCCCAACCATACTGTATACTCTGAATCAAGGAGTGTAGAGAAGAACGGTTCTCGCCCACAATCCACCCACACCTCGCCTACACACACACACACATAGCCTACTCACCCATCATCCCCCTTACACAAACACACTCACACCAGGCGGGAGTACACATGGGTAGTGAGTGTTGAGAATAGGGAATGAATGAGAGGATAGGGGTGAAGGGAAGGGAAGGTTAGAGGGCTTGGGTGAAGGAAAGGGTGTTTGTTACAGAGAGAGGGAGAATGATAAATGGGATGGAGATGGGGTTGGAGGGTAGGTAGGTGAAGGCATGCAGGGTATATATAAAGAAACTACTATCTTCTTGACCTGCTGTGCCTTCCCTACTAACCTCCTTAAAATTACGAGAGAGAGAGAGAGAGAGAGAGAGAGAGAGAGAGAGAGAGAGAGAGAGAGAGAGAGAGAGAGAGAGAGAGTATAAGTGTGCCATGAGAGGGTGAGAAGAGAGATAACTGCTGAGAGGAGGTTGATGAGTGTGTGCATGGGAGATGAGGGGATGAATAATGGGTAGGATAAGAATAAGTGGGTCTGAAGGAGGTTGGGAGAAAGACGCAGCAATAGAAAGGATACACGTATGAAGGACGAGGTTTTGAGGAATGGGACAGAAGAAGGAGGAGGAGGAAATAGATGTGGTGGTGGTGGTTGTTGGTGCTAGGAAGTGGGTGAGTGATGGTGATGGACAAAATGAGAGTTGGGGAGGAGGAGGTCTAGGGGTGGGTGTGGGGGGGTGTTAACTATTGGAAAAGTAAAATGAGGGAAAGTGTGGGCAAAGTGTAGGTGATGAGAGAGAGAGAGAGAGAGAGAGAGAGAGAGAGAGAGAGAGAGAGAGAGAGAGAGAGAGAAACATGACAATACCCAGAGATAAACATAAACACAAGTTCGATCTCTACACTGCACGTAACTATATTATATTCTCCTCGTATCACCTAACACTAATCTGTATACACTTCCACTCGTGGTTATGATTGCAAATGACTTCTTATTCTTGTAACCTTGAATGGGAAAGAAATCAAAGGGCGGATGTGTGAGGCAGAACGTGAGAGGAAGGATAGAAAGGGAGGTGGTGGTGGAGGGGGGAGACAGAGGGAATGGATGGTGGGAAGGTGATTGAGGGAGAGAAAAAGGGAAGAGTTGGTGGGGGGGAAAGTGATGGAGGGAGAGAGAGGGAAGAGGTGGTGGGGGAAATGAAGGAAAGTGATGGAGGAAGGGAGAGAAAAAGGGATGATGTGGTGGGGGGAAAGAGGGAAAGTGATTAAGGGAGAGAGAGAGGGGTGTTGGTGGTGGGGGGAAAGAAGTAACATGTACCAATATTATTATCATATGACCCCAATAAACCTCCAGAAAAAAAAACACTTGTGATCTGTGTCGTATTCAAATGACCAATTACGCCGTACACACACATAAGATCACATAGCATGTCACGCACACACATACACATGATTTATCTAACCCATCAATACACACATACACACACGATTTACCTTACACATCAATACACACACACACGATTTACCTTACACATCAATACACATGATTTACCTTACACATCAATACATACGGTACACACAATGATTCATCTTATACATCAATACAACACACACACACACGATTTATCTTACACATCAATATACAGACACACACACAGGGTCTCTCAGCATCGCAAAAAAACAAACAATATAGCCATTAGAATCACGAACATGGGTCCAAACAATAACACCAACTGTACTACAACAACAACAACAATACACAACAAATATCACCACAGCCAATAATCACAACCACATAATATTAGGCTGTACAATCCTAACCACCACAACAATAGTAGAACAAAAACACACACACATACATACGAACACCATTATCAACAACGAGGACAACGATACCAACTTCCCAACCCCGTCGCATGATATTCTACAGACCACTACCACTACAAATGTATTCAATACCACCACCAACACAATTGTCCTTCCACCACTACCAATGTAACTAGGCTATAATATTAAAATCAACACAGCTACAATAATTAGGCTACGGTACCAATACTTATACAATAGCAGCCATCAATACAATATCATTACCGTTAATGCCAATGACGCAGCCTATCACACACACACACATACATACACAATTACCGTACTATAATAACATTACCACATCAGACACCAACACAACCATGGCCAAGAGATATATCTCTTGGCCTTGAACACAACTACTAAAAAAACACACACAAAAAAAACACAAATACACGCCATTATCGTACTAACAGAATCACGATATCACAACTAGCCAACCAAAATGTACCCTAACACCACAATGCACAACCACAACACCTACAAAAAATAACACATACACACACAAACACACGCCATTATCGTACCAAGAGAATCACGATATCACAACTAACCAACCAAACTGTATCCTAACACCACAACACCACCATCATCACCAAGAGGAGAGAAGGGAAGGGGCATCCAGAGACAAGAGAGAATTGGATATTCCGACTTGCATGACCACCTTTAGTATTCTCTGCCTGATTTTCAATATCTGGGGCCGGACGGGGAAAAGGGGAGGAAGGGGAGGGAAGTGTAAAGGTGGGAGAGGGATCGAGGTGTGGAGGAGAGAGAGGGGGAGGGAAGTGTAGAATATAGAGGGGGAGGGAAGTGTGAAAGAAAGAGAGGGAAGTAAGCATGGAGGAGTGAGGAGGGAAGTGTGGAAGATTGAGAGGAAGGGAAGCATAGACGAAGGAGAGGTGTAAAGGGAAACGTGGAGGGAAGAGAGAAAGAGAAGTGTGGAGGAGGGAGGAGGAGGAGGAATGAATGTGTGGAGGAAAAGGAAATCAGGGGAAAGATATAAACGGGGAGAAAGGGAGTGAAAACTTGAAAAGTACAGAAATATTATTTGGTGATGCAGTAGGATGGTAGGGAATGGGGGAGAGGAGTGAAAAGAACTGGACAGAAGAGACGAACTAAGCACTTTATAGAGCATAGGACTACTAGGCGAAAGATTTAAATAATAAAACAAAAATGGGTTAGAAGAAATAAAACAAACAAGAAGGAAGAAAGGAAAGAGAAATAAACCAAGGTGTGCATTTACTTGGAAGGAAACGAGGAAGAGGAAGGAGATATACACGCAATGAACACTAAAGGAAATACTGTAACAATGAGCAAAGATAATGAGAGAGGTGGCAAAAGGAGGTAGTGATAGTGGTTGGAGCGAGTGTAAGGAAGGCTGAGGAAGTGGTAAAGTCTCGACTCTCAAGGTATGTGGGTGGAAGCCACGTGTTGACTTTCTTGATCACGAGGAGGTTCAAGAGAAAGAGAAGGAACTGGCAAAAAGAGGGATGGGTTAATTAAGTGGGATATGGTAGAAAGGGGGAAGAATTAGATGGAAGAGAAGGGAGAGGGAAAGATAGAAGAGAAGGGAGAGGGAAAGATAGAAGAGAAGGGAAAGGGAAAGATAGAAGAGAAGGGAGAGGGAAAGATAGAAGAGAAGGGAGAGGGAAAGATAGAAGAGAAGGGAGAGGGAAAGATAGAAGAGAAGGGAGAGGGAAAGATAGAAGAGAAGGGAGAGGGAAAGATAGAAGAGAAGGGAGAGGGAAAGATAGAAGAAAAGGGAGAGGGAAAGATAGAAGAAAAGGGAGAGGGAAAGATAGAAGAAAAGGGAGAGGGAAAGATAGAAGAAAAGGGAGAGGGAAAGATAGAAGAAAAGGGAGAGGGAAAGATAGAAGAAAAGGGAGAGGGAAAGATAGAAGAGAAGGGAGTGAAGGAAGAGGAAGGAAATGGGCAGACAAAATGGAAGAAGGATGGGAGGATAAATGAACAGGAGTGAAGGTAGCTGAGGACAAGGAAGGAAGGAGGTGTGAGTGTGTGAGAGTAATAGAGAAAGTGGATATGGCGGCGGGTGGGAGGAAGGGTGGGCAGGGATAATGCAATGGCCTTGTGGTTGGTGACTGGTAGGTGGAGTTTGTGTGGCGAATGGTGTAGGTAAAACTTGATAGCTACAAAAGGGAACAGGGGGGAGGGGGAATCAGGAAGCTACTGTATCCTATGTTCATTCAGAATACTCTTTTTAATAATTAAGTATTCAAATACAGTACAGTATCTCTATGGCCTCCTTGACCCCACATGGATGGTACTTTCACCTCTTCATCCTTGAGGTTTAATTCCCCCACCCATACATTTTCATTGGGGCCTTTCAAAATAGCTTCTCTCTTTGCAATTACGAAACCAGAGAAAATTCAAATGCCAGTGTGTCCTCAGGGAGAAACTGCTGCACAATCATACCAAGAGCCACACAAGAATTAAAACACAAGTTGTCGTTGCAGTAATAAAGTTGGATTTAAATTGCAGACAAATTCCATGTTGGTGAAAGTATAGGACCCATCAAGATACCAGAGATCAATAATATAATTGCGGGTATCTTAATTATTAAAATAAAACAGTATAACATTTAATTTTTCTCTTATTGCAAAATATGCAGCCAAAAATTAAGTCATGCCTTAATTTCTTTATCAGCAAAACCCCTAATAACCTGTGTTCCCAACACACACACAATGAAAAGATAGCACTGACTGCTGATTTTACAGCTGTACAGTACAAGCAAAAAAAACTGGGTACTCCAGCAACTTTGGACTAAGCTGCATGTTATAACAAGTTATAGTACCGTATGACGTAGTAACGATTGTCACTAGAACTGAAATAACTGTAATATGTGTGATTCATAACTAAGGAGTGATAATTAAAATAAATATGTGGTTGAAGAGGAACTTAACAAACACCAGTCATTGAAATCATTAGACTGAGACTGACCTGCTCAGCACCCTTGCGTAGCTGCTTCTCCCGCTCATATTGTGTTACCAGCTGTTCGTTGTCCTCACGGAGTAGTTCTACCTCCACCTGTACAGAGAGGAAGAGATAAATCTTGGTTAGGTATTTTTTATAAAGGAGGGAAACTGGAGGAAGGAGGGGAAAGTTTGTGGGAAAGAGAAGTGATGAGGGGGCACAAATGGGAAGAGACAGATATAAAGAAAAAGACAAATGATACCATGATATAGGGCTTATATGTAAACACACTAGACCCAGCTCGCTCACCACTACCACCACCAGTAGGCAATGCTCTGTGGCCACCTAAATACCACTGCCAACACACCCTAGTTTCATTAACAGGCTGGAGGGGGGTAGTCATCCCAATACTACTAAGCCCTACATTCCCCATGCCTAGCCTAATCCCCTCAAGCTCTCGTAACCTACTCTCGCACCTCTAAGTAGCTAATATTAGCTATTTACACTGGGTGAGTTGGCAACTTAGGCTAAGATGTTGTGAGGGAGAGGAATAAGCTGAAGGGACTGATAGATATGATGGACTAAGGATATAAGGTGAAAGGAAAAAGAAGAGATGTATGGAAAAGAGGAGTCAGAGAGAGAGCATAGGTAGTGGCATTAGATTAGTACTGGTAGTCTATGCCAGATAAAAGCCAATAATCCAATCACCAAATGCTGAATCATGAACCCTTACATAACACAGTATTAATTCAGCACAGTATTTCTACACCCATGTATCAAAATATAACTTATACTTCTGAGATACAGGTGTCATTCTACATAGGAAAATATATCAGCACCATATTAAATGGGTCCAGTGGCCTTAAATTTATACTGTAAACTATAATACTTTAGCAAATAGAAGTAATATCGAAGCTACTGTAGTAAATTTATAACAGCTACACCTGGAAAAAATTAATACCAATACAGTACTGTACTACACTTTTAGTTAGACAATACCAGCTTATCTCTTGTATACCAACCCCACAAATAATACTCTATGATATTCTTCCCTATAGTAAAGCCTTCTTAGCATTATTAATCAGTGCTGTAACAAGAAAAGCATTCCTAACCCTTTATATTTTGAGCTGGATATAGAGCAAGCATATTGATTTCCCCTGGCTTCCTCCTAGCTGTACCCTCTCCCTCCACAACTACCAAGCTGTACACTGCCTTGCACTTCCTCCTCTGGCTCTCCATCACTTTTATCTTTCCCTGAACACAGTCATGCAAACGTCTTGCCCCCTCCGTAACCCTAAGAAAATACTTTTATTTTATTTTTTCCTTGATTCATGAAGCTCTACTATTTTTCATAAGGTCTAACCATTTTTATTTCATATTTCAACTTTGGACATAGGCTACATGAAGCCCATTACTGAGGCCCCGATCAACCCCTTTCCACACACACACACACACGACAGTACAGTACAGTACATCCGAATTGGCCTCCAGCCACAGACAGAGGTACGGTAAGTGAAGGTAGCCTATATTCCAAATAAGCTACTGAGGATGTCATGGATGTTTTATAACATATAACTCTTCTCTCCACCTGGTTGTCCATTACGGTAACTCACCGATTTTCACACAGGTTAGGCTTGCTGACCTCATTCATATATCCATATTATAATTACATAGCTTAGAAACCCAAATATTAAAAATGTGTACCGGTATAACACAATCTTGTTACAGGTACTATGCTGCTATAAAATTCAACTTTACAGTTCATACCAGTACATTTATATACTGTACTGGCCAGTACCATACCCATAATGGCAGAACATAATCATAACATACAGTAACATTCCTTCATGACATGCCCTCATCTTCCCAACTCACTTATATTATCAAAAGGCATTCAACACTCCTCCAATTTTAATTACCAGTACTCCTGTTTGAGTTCTGGATGGTACTCATGGTAGCCTAACTTTCATAGCAACACAAAGTAAGCACCTGAATGAAACAACTCAAAAATACTTTGGGATACATCTGACTGAACGCTTCTTAGCTGCTATGTACTGTGGGCTACTATGTATCGGCTTCTATATACAGTACAGTACAGTACCATGGCTCTGGCTTACATGTACAGTTGCCCACATATGAATCTGATATGTCTCACTACTTGTGAGATAGCTACAACAGGAAGGAAAGTGAGCAAAAGTTACAGGTATAGTTTGTTGACAAGCAGACAGTAATAATATTGTACTGTCTGCCTGTCAACAAACTACATATTTTTTTCACTTTCCTTTCTTTTGTAGCTAGCCTACCTCACAAGTAACAAGCTACCGCAGTGCATAGCAGCCATGGATGATACATTGCAGCCACCAGTGGCACATATCAGCCACTGGGACATAGCAGCCAATGGTAGGCTACATAGAAGGCTGTTCCAAACTGAACTCTCAAACTTATTTCAATGATTGAACTACATAACTTAGGCCTTATTCTGATGGTACAGTACAATAGTAACAATATTGTAATTGAAGAACAATGTGACAGCTGTGAGGAGTGTGGATTCCCAAGTGCCTAATCACATGGTGAATGTGTGGCAAGTACAGTACTGTAAGTTACAGTACAAGCAAGATATTATGTGGTTGGAAGGAACCAATAGCAGCTTTCACTTTCTAGCTCCAATCCTGTAGGCCTATATCAATATTACATACAGTACCTCACAACCACATATGTTTGCATTCTACTCCCACATAGGCCTATGTCCTATCCTTCATTTGGCCTCTACTTACCCACCCATCCCTCTTGACACTGACCCAGCCTACTGCTCCTCATTCTCAGTACTGTATGCTCAATATATCTTTGATACACTAACTAGAACAAAAACATATTAATTACCAACAGTAGAGTATAATGAATTATAGTACAGTTTTACTCGAAAGTTACACATCTATATATCCCCATCCCACTTTTTTGCATACCAAACCATATAAGTTAGTTATTAGCCTAACATACACCGACCTCATGCTCCTGGTTTTCGGTGTATGCCAGGTCAAGTCCCTCCAGTATGTTGACCACTAAGGGCATGAGGTCCTTCACCACATCCTCATCATAACGCCCAATCATACGTTCAAACTCCTGGTAGATGGAGCCAGCCAGACTCTGCACCTTCTCTGACATCACTATATGAGAGTCGTCGTGAGAGTTGTACACCGTCTCACCATCCATTATCTCCATCTTTAATTATTTATTTATTCTTATCTTTATCTTATAACTTAGTGTGATCGTGTTTGGAGACGCCACTTATGTTAGTTAAATTAATGGTTGGTGATTTTTTTGTTTAACGTTAGCTGCTGCTGAACTGTATGTATGTGCGAGATAATTACAAATCACCTCCATTATAGCACAGTACTGATAATCTCTTTCATCTATCTTTCCCGTTCACTGGTGCTTTCTTCCGGCTAACACCTGACGATGCAATACAGCTGGTGAACAATTCGTCTGACTAATGACCGAGAGTATGGGTGGTGATATTAAATTTTCGTTTTGCTTTATTCACCCACCACAAAGCCACTGTTATCTCCAGCCTCCCTCTTGGTTATATTCCAGGGCACTGAGGCTTCACTTGATCATGCTGGAGTGGGGTTGAACGCCAGCCACGTATCTAATGGAATAAAATATTAGCGAGGGTCGAGTTGTCTGTCTCTTCCTCGCCCCCGCCCAGCACTGAATGACGTTGCACCTGAAAATTTTGGGGGTGATGGTTCCAATAATATTCTCAGTCTTTATGGCATTATATAGGGTAATGTGGGGTTATTTTTCAAGCTTATACGGTGATTGCATATGTTATTAGTTTCAGCGCTTCTTTTCTGGCTTAAGACTTGAGATAAATGCGTTGCATAATGGAAAAAATGATGTATTTACGTGGTTTCTGAACACTTGCGTGCTATATTGATTTTCTTGTTCCTTTATATCAATATAAAGTTGATATCACAGACAAATACTCATTTATTACTATATCCTTTGTAGCTAATATATGCAACAATCAAATTTACTTGAGATGAGAAGCCACTTATAAGATTTCTTTGCAGTACCGATGCCTCTATAATAAAGAATAATCAGACACTGACCAAAATTGAGACGTGTAATTTTTCATTATATTATAAAAATATACTAAATGTATCAAAATTGAAAAAAAACAGGACATTTAAAAACCAAACATATGACTTTTGTCGACATTTAAAGATACAGTATTTGGATCGCATGCCTTGACTTCCTTAATTTCCTTCATGCCAACAAATACGACAAAATCATTAGCTTTACAACCAATAAAATGTCTTAATTTACGTATTGTCATAATATATAATGAAGTAAATGTAACATACTTTCCTGTATAATAAAATTGGATATATAACTAATGGAGTACTTCAAGGCGACGGACAATCGGACACTGTCAAAAACATGGCTTATCTCGGAAGGTTGATGCTGAGGCCATCTCGTAGAAAATCTAAGTGGCTGCCAACCTTAACTCGACTACAGCGAAATTTTGCATCAGAGCATGAGCAGAAGACTGTAAGGGTTGGATGTGCCAGTGGATTTTGGGGTGACACTCCCACGGCTGGTGAGATATACAGTATACAAGTTATGGACGAAATAAGTGGTATTTGGGTAACTTTACGGAAGTACTGAGTTCATTATATTGTATATTTTAGTATCAATTCCCACTATTTTGGACAATTCTAAGACACTTTTCATCTATGGTGTTTCTCTCTGAGATGCCCCGTTTTCATGATATGCCACGTTTTACAAACAGTGGTAGAGCATACATTTTGATTCTGTAACGTTAAGTATTCCTCTATTATGTATACCTTCCATGTTTAATCCTATTTAACAATCTCAGACGTACAACACATATTAAAAATACAAGTTAACCATAGAAATATTACATTATAAGTGAAATCTGTACAAATACTGTTACCCCAAATCTACAGGATTATACCGTAATATTCTCTTCGTCGCTCAGTTTGTATGATTTTGTAATACAAATAAGCGACAAAGAGCCTTTTCCTCGTTTCATAATACCACCCACACTTTCTAGGAGGTTGTAGCCTACTACTGTACTATATATTCAAATTTTTGTAGTTGTAGATCATGAATTAAATAGTAAATTTTGCCCACAGCACCACAACTGATTCATCATGGCAAGCTGGACTTCCTTATGTTTGACTACCTCTCTGAGATCACCATGTCTCTCCTCACTGCTGCCCGAGCCAAGAAGCCTGACTTGGGATATGCACCAGACTTTGTGCTCTTTGCCCTCGGACCCTACCTGAATGAAATCAAGAGAAAAGGTGTGGATTTTAAACTGTTTTTCCTAGTTTGGTGTTGCATTAAATTTCCTGTATGTGAGTTGTAGTACTTTATTTTTAAGCCTTTGACTGTAGTTGTAGTTTAAATGACATTTTCTTGAAATTATGTCCATAACTGTCATTCAGCTCATGTAATTAATTTACAATGCTATATATACTGTATATATTGTTCATGTATACATATTTCATTAGTGGTAGTACTGTACTGGGTTTAGGTTGTTAGGTTCATTTCATGCAAAAATTTTATTGTTTATATTGGTACACTCCAGTGATCATGGAGATGGTTGAGAGACAATATCTTATCATATGTAGTGTTGCAATATTTGTTGTGTCTACATTACAGACAGTATGGGGAACTACAACAACAATAACAAAAGCCACAATACCTTCCCATCTCACATTCCTAATTTCCAGGTCCTGTTTTATATTTCTCTCATTTTCATATTGAATAATATAAGTAATGCCTAATATAGTACTGATGAGTATGGTTCTTATGCAGGAATCCGTGTGGTGAGCAACGCAGGAGGAATCAATCCTGAGGCCTGTGCTGCTGCCCTCAGACAAGCTTCTAAGAAAGCTGGTGTGGAACTAAAGGTACTTGTCTTGTACTAATATGTCTGATAACCTCACCAAAAAATATACCAGGTACCTTACCAAACTGCTATTACCGGTACTCTTGTCTAAGGCATTAGTGTGGTTCATGATGAGGCTATCAAGTAAATGTGTAGGATAAGGTTTATTGGTGATTTGTAAGATTCATATCATACCTGCACGAGGAAAGTAGATTTAGGTTGGCCAATCATGAGGTAAAGGAAGGAGGTGAAAATTTGGATAAAGGTGCAAGAGGTAAAATGGAAATTTTAGAAGCATAGTGAGAACTGGAATGAATGTATAATGCAGAAAGTGTAAGGTTTTGTAGAAAACACTATAGCTACTGTTGTAAAAATATAGGAAGACTCAATATTATGAAAAAATATAATAACAGTAAATGATCACAAGATAATTTACCTCAGTAATATTCACCACATCCTAAGAAAATTGTCCTTTTCATATACAGTATTGTCTGAATGTATATCTATTAATTAGTTTTTTATATAATTATCATCGTCAAAAGAAAATAATGCCTAATTTACGAAAGATACTACCACTTACTTGAATTTCAATTGGTACGATTTCATCATCTTCCTCTGTCTGGTATTCAAAGACTTCCTCATCAAGGTTGAAAATATCCTCTTCTTCTATTGGATCCATGTTGATGTTTATTTCTGTCAAGGATGATTTACTTGTTTTGGTCTTGTACTGTACCTACTGTATATTATACATCTTCAGGCTTGTGTCAAGCAAAGTAAACACTGCATTGTCTTGTTGTTTATCTGTTTGATTTGAAGAGACATATTCTCATACTGGTAACAAGGTAGGGCACATAGATTTAAATGACATTATTACCGATGAATGTTGCTTAGTATGCACACAATTTTCATTACAGTGTACTGTAAGCAGAAAGGATTTTGCTAAAGTGGTAAAGGATAAAGAAAACCAAACTCTTGACTTGGTACTTCATATACATCATACTCTTTGTATAGAACACTGAAGACCTCTATTATAGTAAAAGGATATTGATAGTTTAGTTTATGAGCTCACTTCTGCTATGCATATGCTTAATATCAGTATGATGCCAAAAAACTTGTGTTCATACAAAACTGCACAGCTTCATGTTATACTTGTCCACCCATATTGTGATTCTTCCACCTCCAATGGAATACTGCTATAATACACTGCTTCACACACACTGGTTATTGAGCAACTGTGATGGTATTAACATTAGACAACACTATGATGACACCAGGACACAATCAGTGTGGTTATGACAGTTATCAAGCAATAGATAAGTTTATTGGATTCAAAACACAAAAGCTTCCCATCTCTCTCTAACTGCCCCCAACCCCTTCCCAAACCATTGTCAAGAAAAGATTACATCAATACCACTGATTAGATAAAATTGGTGATAACAAAAGGGAAAGTTGTGAAAATATACACTGATGTGTTTAGCTTTTGTGACTTAATCCTATGCTAAGCTAAATTGCCATGCATCAAGTTAAAATATAATGAAAGAAAGAGATATACAGTAATGTACTTGTGAGAGATTATTCTTGTTTTATTAATACATTCCCCCATTGTACAGGTAGGTGTTGTGAGCGGGGATGACCTGATGGTACAACGTGAGGCGGCACTGGAGGGAGCCACGCCAACACACAACATCCATCCTGCCTCGGTTCACAGCCTCAATGCTTATCTTGGGTCAGTCCTTCTGAGTTGGTATGTCAATTATAATGATACATAACTGTTCTCATCAAAATTGTTTTAGGAAATCTGTCGTGTTTGTGAATCAAGCCTTATAGTATAATATAAAAAAACTACCCCCATGCTTGGCTTTTGATAATTTTAGTATATTGGTAAACTTCTAGAGGAACAGATTTGTAATTGTGGGATGTATAGTTTGATAATTTATATACTGGTAGCAGTCCAGAGTCTCCAGACACAGTTTAACTTTAGGTATATACAGTAATAGAATAATTCCTTCCACCTACTTTAACTATTCATGTCATTATTCATATTATTACTTTTTTTCTTCAGTGCTGGCCCCATAGCTCGAGCACTGGACCAGGGTGCAGATGTGGTGGTAACAGGAAGATGTGCTGACAGTTCTATGGCTCTTGGACCTCTCATGCACACTGTTAGTTCACAAGATAAATTTCAAATTAAGTTTTACTTACCCTCAAACTTTATCATTACATGTATTTAAACTAACAGTACAGTTAACAATTTTCCTTGAGTAATACAAACTTTTTGAAGGTATGGAAGTAATTCAATTCAAGGCAAATATTTTGCTGCATTAGATAAAAAATGTATTTTTTTTTAATTACATACTTTGAGGAAAAGAACTTATGTTCAACAAAAGTAAGTGAGAGTGGAGGGAAAATATATTTTGCTTAAGATAGATTGTACACATTTTAAATATAACCTGATAACATTTTGCTTCCACCCAACAGTTTGGATGGCATGGAACAGACTATGACCAGCTTGCTGCAGGATCCCTGGCTGGGCACCTCATCGAGTGTGGTGCTCAAGTGACTGGCGGTATTTTCACCGACTGGCACATTGTCCCTGACTGGCACAACATAGGTGTGTCACTGGATACTTAGGTCTTTCATGCATGGATAATTTCTAGGCACTTAACAGTCATAAACTTGAAGCATTTTCTGTCACCTGATACAGTATGTTTAATTCATGTTTGTAAATTTGACAAAATATCTTTGTATATATTTCAAATTCTGTTTCTTCTCCACTCCTTTTTTATATATAAAAAGGTTCATTTTGCATTCTACTACTATGTCACGCCTCCTATTCCACTACATTTTCACTCACATGATCAGGGTAACTATTTTAACTTTGATTCTGAAATGTGAGGTAATCTAATGCATTGCATCTTCTATCATTTTTCCTCCACAAACACAGGTTTCCCGATTGCGGAGGTTGACAGTAGTGGTCGAATTGTGATCACAAAGCCAGCCGGTACTGGGGGCCTGATCAGCACAGGGACAGTGTCAGAGCAGCTGTTGTATGAGATTGGTGACCCCCGGGCATATATTCTACCAGATGTGGTGTGTGATTTCTCCAGGGTACAGATGCAGGAGGTGAAAGATGGGGTGATGGTTACCGGAGCCAAGGGAAGCTCACCCACTGACTCATACAAGGTGAAGAGGTCAGAATGTCAGGGATATACTGTACTACTGTTGTTCACTGTAGTAGAGGATATGTTATTGCATTATTTACCAGAGTATATTGCTTACTAGCACTGCCAAATATCCTAGTTTCATCCCTGTTATGTCGAAGAATTTGCTTTTACTGTATTCAGGTGAAATAGAATAAACTACACAATGGCTATATGATATAATATTATAATAGCTGCTCAGCATCTGTAGATTCTATAGATATCCAAAGGGAAAAATGCTACTCTCCTTTAGAAGTTACTGAGATTGTCTACTTGTTGTTTGCAGGTAACAGCAACCTACATGGCTGGATTCAAGGCAACGGCTGTATGCTGTGTAGGAGGACGACGCAGCGGAGAGAAAGGCAGGAGGACAGCAGAGGCCATCCTCGCTCGCTCCCGCACCATCTTCAAGACTTTGGGCCTACCAGATTTCCAGAGGACCCATGTGCAGGTGCTTGGGGCTGAGGACACCTATGGACCCCATGCCAGGTGAACTTATTAAGAGTATAGAATCTGTCCAAATACCACCTGGTCCACCACATATATTTATATATTTTTAGATAAAAAACTTAGAACTGTAACTGTATTAACATGTAATCCATATTAACCATGTCTCAAGAATGAGTGGACCATGTAAAATGTTGACAGATTATATTTTACTTATCCTGGATGGAACAGGAAGCCAAGGCAGATAGAACATGATGTAAGTAATGAAATATAACAGACAGAAAAGAATGAAAGTCAGGAGACATGTTTAACAATATAACCTATGGGTAGTTCAGTTTATTTTATATTAGATTTTGTCAGTTTCTTATTACAAAGTTTTGTACAGTATATTGATGCCTAATACATACTGCCCACCAGTGGAGGAGAGGGGCCGAGGGAGGGTGTTGTGTGGATGTCGGTGCAACACCTGGAGAAGCGTGCCCTGGACCTTTTTGCCCGGGAGATAGCAGCTGCAGGGACTGGTATGGCTCCAGGACTGACAGCCATCGTAGGAGGTCGACCAAAACCATCACCACTCCTCAAAATGCAGTCACTTCTTGTGGGCAAAGACACTTGTCAGGTGAGGTTGGCCAGGGTTGTGGGAAGAGACCAGTGGGTGTTTAGATTTATAATGATAGTGCAATATTATAATCCTGGACATGTATGTGTGTGAAATAAATGCCAGGTTAAATAGAGAGCAGTAATGAGACAGCATGTCCTGTGAACCATGACTATTAAATACTCATCAGTAGTGTATTATGCACCATGAGAGGGACAGAGGATTTAACCACTTTATTTATTATGTTCATAATAAATGAAAAAATAACAATCAGACAATCACCTTCCATATTTTGGGTCATCAGGTAACCATCACAACAGATGAATATTCAGAGAGTTTCACCAGTATGACTCCCGACTGCGTCCCAGCTTCCACATACAACTTTGCAGACCAACCCACATCCAAGGTTCATGAGTTACCATCTGGGCCCAACAGGTAGATTGGATTTTACCCACTAGTGCTGGTTATTTTTTTTTTTTTTCTCTACTCGGTAATTATGTACAGTTCCCTTTACTTCTATGGTACAACTGAACAGCATATATCTAGTGCCTTGACTCCAGATTGCAGGTTCATGGACTTAATTATTGTGTCCAGAAGTTTCAGTGTCATTCAGGAGTGTTATGAACATCTCTCTCCAGCACAAAAAAATTTAAATTATGAAAACAAACATGTTGATGCAGTACCAGTCCTTTCTGTGTAGGCTAATACTGGTTGCACTTTTTTAATAGGATTTAGAGGTTATTTTGGAAAAGCCAAGTAGTAAAGTAAAAAAAAATTGTTAATCACCTCATTTTTCCATCCTTTGCACTGTTACTTATGTATACCTCGCCATCCCTTTGATCTTGATGTGATAACTCTTCAACTATATCTTTTTTCCTAATTTTGCCTTCATAGCTTACAGTGTCTTCTCTTCTTTCTCTAGTAGCACATGACTAGCTGCACTGCTACCATAACTGATAACTTGCCAGTCAATTACTCAATGATTTCCCTCTATCTTCCCGTAAAACAGCTACCGTCTAGAGGAGCTTGCCTTGACCCGGAGTGGAGACAAGGGCAACTCATGTAATATTGGAGTGGTGGCACGACATCCGGCTCTCTACCCTTACCTCTGTCAGACCCTCACCTCTTCTGCCATTGCTCAGTACTTTGCCCATGTTTTCCCTCCTGGTGTTGACCCCTTACAGTATGTCAAAAGGTAGGTGTGGTGTTTGAGGCCTGATATGATTTATCTTGATTGATTTCCCTGTGACAATTGTAATTATTATCCTGTGCATATTTTATCAAACATAAATTTTCATTGAAGTATTAACACTCCATAAGATTCAGTGTCCATTTGCTGTTGACAGATATGAGGTTCCTGGTATCCATGGCCTCAACTTTGTGCTGGAGGAGTCTCTTGGGGGCGGTGGTGTGGCGTCTTTACGCTCTGACCCCCAAGGCAAGGCTTTTGCTCAAATGCTCCTTGACTTCAACCTCACCAACCTCCCAGAACTGAACTCCATATGCTCATAAGCCCCTTCTGAGTTCACCTTTTCAGTACCAGTCAGAAGCAAAGTAACCATTGCTCTGTAATGTTCTAGCCTGGTTTACAGACTCCATGCATATTCACACCAGAAAGTTTATAATAACACAACACCCAGTGCCCTACACCCCAGCTCAAGATATTGCAAGCTATTCAATATATAGATTAAGAAATAGATGACCAAGGAACCACAACATGAAAGGGTGCTTTGATAGAGTGAGGTGAGTTTTTATGTGTAGTTTTGGAATTGTTGATAAATTTACTAAATGGAGGTTCAGTAATGAGAATCAGTATGGATGAGAAAGCTGTAGATTAATGAATAAGTACACAAGTAGTCCAATCAGTATTACTGTTTATTGGATGTTTATTTTTTTAAGTACAGTATTTTTTCGTGTACAGTTATCCACATACAGTATGTTATGATGCATCTCCAGTGACAAACCCCTAACCTTTCCTCATGCAAAGCCCCTCAATTCCAATTTATATAGTAGCAGTCTAAGTATGGATATTAATTGATGCAGCCCCAAGAGTGAGGAGCTCAGGCTTAGAAATTTAATGGTGAAGCAAATTTTTAACATTAATGGATGGGTATTCTTTTTTTGTGTTTGAAGTTCAGAAATATGGATATGAGACGTGTGACGTCAAGTTGGGAGTTGTCACTTGTCCTTTACAATGTGCCTTCTTGAGATAAACTTTTAGACTTTTATAATCTATGTAAATATTTTTGTCATTGTAGTTGTACAAGTATGGAAGTAAATAATATCAGTTTAAATTGCGGTAGTTTTCCCTAATCTCTTTCTGTTGTCACTTATCTGCAAACCTACAGTCCAGGTAGTTGACTGATGAGGGTCGGTAAGTCCATTACAGATTATATTGATCACACATTCAAGAAATAGAGCTTACAACTGTCAGCTCCAGAGGCATGAAAAATTTATGTACAAATATACAGTACAGGGATACGTTCTGTTAACATGGATAAGAGAGACAGGGTAGCTAGATAGGAAAGAAATGGGTGTTAAAGTTGATGGAGGAGGGAAAATAGAGATGGAAGGAAAGTAAGATTGAAAGAGGAAACGGTAAGTGAAGGAGATACATTATCACCCCCAAGAAAAGAAAAATACTATGCCAAAATAAGTTATTGTCCATGCCTTAAACCATCTCAGAACTTTTTTTTAAAATGGTATTACTCTACAGTCACATCTGTGAAGTAGAAATAGTAGAGGAATATTAATTTAGAGAACTTAAATTTAAAGGACAACTTCATGCATTTACAGAATAGAAAAAGGTAAGGTTTCAAGATATTATAAAGTTATGTACATAATAAAATATTAAACTGAAGAATGTGTTTTTAATTTTTAGTTACTTACGAAATATTAATTTACCTCTTAAGATTCTTCAGATAACGTAGAAATAAAACAGTTTGTAAAAATTACATAGTGAACCTGTCACTTAGTGTTAATACTGTACTGTAGTTGTGTTATTGTGTATGAATGAACTTTGTAAATTATGTAGGTAATTAATATATTAATATACTGTTAATTTCTATGCTATGTACTGTTCATGTTCTTGCATGTTGGTAAATGTAGTTTTAAAGTTGTTCTCTGAAGTGTTGAAATATGCTCTGGATTCTTAACATTTGTTAAAGATCAGGCAGTGTGTTACAGAATACTGTTATTAATACTGTAAATCAAAGATGGAGAAATATTTGCATAATTTCAATTTTGATAAATGTTAGTAGTGGCCAAACGAAAAACAGTAATATATTTAGTGATATTTATTTCAACATGGACTAATGATGCACTATTCTTCACCATTACTATTCTTTGTTGTTATCCATCATTATTTGTCATATGTAATGAATGTCTGGCTCATGTCATACACTTTATTTCAGTCAACAAAATCAGTCACTCAGTCCACCAGTTTTCCACCTTGCACTTTCTTCCACTCCACATAATCAGTTACTCAGTCCACCAGTTTTCCACCTTGCACTTTCTTCCACTCCACATAATCACTCAGTTATCCACCACTAGCCTGACATTATTACTATTAATGGCCTGCTCTAGTGTCAGTGGGCCCTGGGGACTGGCAATCAGCTCGGGGGACAAATGAGAGTCTGGGGGAACCACAAAGTTCTGGGTGGGGTCCACTTGAAGGGTGAGGTCTGGTACAGTGTCGGAATTATCAGGTACCGTGAACTCTGGGGTGATGGCTGTTGGGGGTAGGCCGGGGGGCAGGCGAGGTGGTGCTGGGGAAGACTCAATTGTGCCCGATCTACTACTGAATATGCCTGGGGGAGTAAACAATAATTTGGTTCAATGGATGACAATGTTAATATTTATAATGTCAATTGTTCCACATGGTCTTAATGCCTGGTGACAATGCATTTTAGAAATGTATAAAGTTCATAACAAAATAATTGTATCATAGTTATAAGAAGAAATAAATAAGCGGGTCTAATTGAGCAACAACTGATATAAAAGCTTTAGATTAATTATAATAGGTAACCAATATTTAGATACTATTACAATGCAGTATAACGACAGTACAAAATAAAAGATCACTCGTACAATTATGTTTTGTCTTTGGTATAATATATCGCCTCTACAACAGATCAACAAGAAATTATATCAAGGACCCCCAATTTTAACATCCTACATCCACCCTGTAAAGTGTAAACCCTTATAAAATCCTACATCAATCGTCCTGTACAAGCCCAGACCACATCCACCATCCTGCCTTCTCCTACCCACTCTACCTATAATATTACTCCACTTTCCTTGTCATTTTTTCGTACCTACTCACCCGACTGACTCCCGCACGTCTAGTTCACTCAGTACAGTATAGCCTCGATCGACCCCTCCCCCTTTTTTTTCTCTAAACATTCGTCTTCCTACTCCTTCTTCCGCTATTGCATCTTATTACTTCCCTACCCTTCTTCCTTAGTTTGTATTCTGTTCTATTGAATCAACAGGAGAACAACAACGAGTCCACACACAACAACAACAACAGCCAGCTTAGCGGATCCGACAAAAACGCTACTGATTCCCAAACTTGTTCTCAAGGTTGCCGCCAAATTATCAAATGTCAAATTCCACCGAGCGAGGTATATAAGTGGCAGATTGAGCGAGTTGACAATGAAAGGTTACTTATGACGCATCTGTCGACCAAGTACATTGAATGTTTTGTATATTAAAGTTGTAAAGAGCAGTGGCACAATGCCATTTGGGGAGTTGTTTTGAAAGTAATACATATTTCAAAAACTCGCTATACATCCCTTCTGCCGTCAGAGTTAGATATAATAATGTTAATAGTTTGTGAGTCCTGTCTTAATTTTGCTTACGTTGAGACCCGTGTGTAAACTTTATTAAATAGTTCAGTTACATTTCGAAATATGGATTGATGTTTCACTTTATACAACAACTTACAACTTTCAATTCTTTCTCGACAACCATTAGATGATTGTTCTTACTATTAAACATTAGTTCAGTTACATTTCGAAATTTTGATGGATGTTTCACTTTATACAACAACTTACAACTTTCAGTTCTTTCTCTGACAACCATTAGACGATTGTTCTTACTATTAACTAAAAGAACAGTGACGCACACGCAGATCATATTAAGTATTATACAAAACTCATATACGTATTATCCTGGCAAGGTCCAGTTACCGGGAACCTGACTTGGCAAACTGTAGCTGGTATTGAGGTCACCACAATGCACGACTCTCTATAATTATTTGAGCTCTGACCCCCACCCTGCTGGTCCCACACACATTCACTACAACAACACACCCAGCACAACACTTTGACTTTTCTCACATTGAAAGTGAAGTGGTTTTTTTTTATTTAGTTATTTACTAACAATTATTCAACCTCCCATCATCTTTTCTCCTGCTTCTTTTTCCTCTTTTTTTTATTCATAATTCTATTCTGCTTTGCCAACATTCATAGGCTATCATTTAATTTTATCATATAACCCGTCGCCTACTACTACAGTTTGTTATTTTTTATACTCACCGCTGAAGAAGTCCCCCACACCCTCGAAGAAGTCTCCGATGCCGTCCCCGATGCCCTCCACCGCATCCCCGATGGATTCAAACACTGGCCTTCCCTCACCCACTGCAACCAGCGACACCAACGCCACACCCAACACTAAAGCCGTCCTGCGCATCTACAATCACAAGTGCAGGTCAGAGATGAAAACGTGTCACTATATTTATGTTGTTGCATGTGGTAATCAAGTGAAAATAAAAGTTATGTAGATGATGAAAACAGGTCAGAAATGAAAACGTGTCAGAATATTTTTTGTGTTGTTGTGGTAATCAAGTAAAAGTAAAAGTTATGCAGCTGATGAAAATTATACTATACTTATTATTGTGGGGGGGCAATATTGGTTATGGCACGACACTGAGAACAGGAAAGGGGAGAAAGAATGTATATGCCAACCCCTTACTTACCCCCATATTACTAACCCCTTACCCACAACATACTAACCCCTTACCCACAACATACTAACCCCTTACCCACAACTTGCCAACCCCTTACCTTCAACATCCAAGCCCCTTACCCTCAACATCCAAACCCCTTACCCTCAACATCCAACCCCTTACCCACAACATACTAACCCCTTACCCACAACTTACTATATCTTACCCACAACATCCTAACTAACCCCTTGCCCCTCAACACATCAACTCCACAGTACTAAGCAATGATCAGACACATGAAGGGAAGCTCATGCAAACTCTATGGGACTTCACGCCACACTGTGTAGTTATCAATATGCTTAATTTCTTACGAGTTTCTGATGATGGTTTACTTATGAATACAGAGTGAGTAGGGAATTAAGAACTGGAGGCTTCATGTGTTGTTACCTATGTACCTCTTAAGACCTGTCAGCCTGTATGTATTTACGTATTTATTAAACTCTGGCTGTTGTTTGGTTGGGCATTATACACTCTCGGGGGGCGCATTCCACTAATTAATAATTCAGATAAAAAATCAGTTATCGTTTAATCACTGTCTTCTATTAAGTGTTTTGTCCACTAGTCAATATAAAACACAGTAGGGTAGAGACACTCACGTTGTGGTAGTCTGAGGTGCACTGAAGGTTACCCTGGAGATGCCCCGACCTTTATATATATACTCCCGCCAGCCAGCCAGCCAGCCTCCATGTTGCATCCGCGTTTTTATCCTCTCTGCTTCTTATAACGCCTTTATCGTTATTTCGGTCGTTTCCTGGTCATGAAACTAAGGTGGTGGTGGTGGTGGTGGTGGTGAGGCAACACTTGTGCCATAATGGGAGAGTGATCGTATAGTTCCTACTTTAACAATAGGGTACAAGAGAAGAGACGAGAGATAAGACTGTTCATACCACTGGGTAGGTTATTATACCATCTTATCCCTGATCACGTCACCTTAGTACATGACCCTTACAAGTTTAGTTTCTGATGTCATTCTCAAACTTCCACCAATAAAATAACAACACCTACAGTTATAACCCATTTTAGTCTTACGTCACCACCTGTATTATTATTATTATGTTGGTTTGGGGTTAACAGTGTCTTTACAGGTAAGCTAAGCAAAGGTTGGGAATATAATAATAAAAAGAGTTTGAAAATTTTATGAGATATGATCAAAGTACTATTAAATATCTTTCTCATTTTATAAGTTCCGATGCAAAAAGCTGATGTGTATAGAGAAAGGTCGAGTGTACTGCACATGGGAAAAATTATAATAAAAGAGTTTGAAAATTTTATGAGATATGATCAGAGTACAAAATAATATCCTTTTCATTTTATAAGTTCTGCTGATACAAAAAGCAGCAGATGTTTATAGAGAAAAGTCAAGTGTACTGCACATAATACAAGACAGTTTGATTGGACTTGTATACAGGCCTGAGTAATATTAGGAATCCATTTTTTTCCCCAGAATACAACAAGTAGATTCGTCCACTGTGGCTAGCTCCATCTTCATACACACAACAACAACAACAACAACAACAACAACGACAACGACAACGAAATATCAAGTAGGTACCCCAGTGAAGTAAAGGCGTCTAGCATCCATGGCTGGAATAAATAAGGACGTGAAGGAGGAAGAAGAATATATGATGGGATAGAGGGGGTCGTCGGAAGTCACAAGTACAGTACATCGTCGTCGTCGTCGTCATACACTTCACCATTCAACCCCATAATGACAACAGGATGATCTAAATGTCGAAGGTGAGGACTGGGACGTTTCTTATACACCTCCATTTTTTTTTTTTTTTTTTTTTTTTTTTTTTTTGTCATTCACCTGTTTGCTGCGGTGAGACTCGAAATCTTTCATCTCCTTACAAACAGGGCTCGGATTTTGTTATATTTTCTCAGATGTAGGGCCAGTAAATAATATTGTACAGTCACGAGCACTAATAAGTATTCAGATGTGCTTCAAATACCCAGAGACAGTAAACAAATGCACAACAATATGATCTCCACTAAAATGACTTCGTTGGTGGATTAGACTGTTGATCAAAGGACTTCAACCCAAACTGTAGACTTATAATTAGTGCTCGTGACTGTACATACATACATACATCCAAATTAACAATGAGGCCACACAACCCAAAGTTCATCATCACTAGTTCCATATAAAATAAATGTGTATTATTAGAATGGATGGTAGTTTTCAAGAGGTTGTGTTGTGTTACATGACCCTTGTTGGTGTGTGTGTGTGTGTGTGTGTGTGTTGGGCCATCAAAGCTTAATTAATTATTTCTAGAGTATAGGAACATAAAAAGAATGACATTATTAAACGTCATCTTCGCCCTGAAAAATAATTAATTAATAGGAACTGAGCGACGGAGAGACCTTTTCCTCGAAGTATAAGTTTAGTAATACGACCCTAAAATTTTCCTCGAAGTATAAGTTTAATAATACGACCCTAAAACTTTTCCAGCCACCTCGTACATTCCCCGTTATCACTCACAAATTTCACCTTCACGCTCTATTTCGACCTTTACCACATAACATGACACGTGCACTCCTGTTCTCTTCCCGTATATTGTAATGTTGTAATTATTTATACTTTACCGTTTATATGAGGCGTTATTGAAGACATTGAAAGTCATACTAGCTCCTCGCTGGAACACCATGGACCTAAACAATGGCAACCCAATTTGTTTTGGTTTGCTTCAGAAAATGGACATCTTTCACACAAAATAATATGACAACGCTTATATTATCACTTGAGATATCTTCCAAAGTGATAGATTTCAAGGTGTTAACAAGTAATTCAAGGGAACATATAGTGTGCAAAACGACAATTGACGAAAAATATAAATGATAATATAATAAACAATGGCATTGAATACCTTTTGTTGAAAAGACAGTGTACAAACGGCAATTAAGAAAAAATATAAATGATAATATAATAAACGATTGAATCCCTTGTGTTGGGAAGACTGTATATAATAATTATAGGATCTGTGGTATAGTCTGTCCTTGAGGTCACGTAACACCCAACCAACAGCAGACCCCACGATGAGTTTTTGTTGATTGTAACCGTAGCCGCCCCTCTACGTGAGATTGCGCAAGTACAACAAAACAAACAAACCACTTTTTATGTATATATATATATATATTTTTTTTTTTTTTTTTTTTTTTTTAAGAAACGAACCACTTTGTATAAATGATTTTTTTTATTATTATATATGAAGTACATGCATACAGTCCGAGGCAAAAGTCATGGAGTATAATTATAATAATTATATAGTATGAAAATTTAAGTGGGACGTTTTGTGTTGGTAATTCTGGAACAACTGCTGAATCCTCCAAACTATTAAGGGGGTGCGGGAGTAGGGGGACAGGCTTGGGGTGGGTGGGGGGGGGTTAGAAAGCCTGTCCCCCTATTCCTGCACCCCCCTGACCCTCACCAAGCCACATGTTCCCCTACTCTCGCACCGCCTAACCCCCCCACACCCCTAACCCCTTCAAGCCTGTCCCCTATTCCCACACCCCCACCATGGATTACGTTTGCTATTCTTCTGGTCCTGCTGTTTCCTACATAGCATACTTTGGAGGAATCAAGGCACTCCAATGTATCAAAACAAGAATAATTACCCTCTGAATTTAATCTTCAGACTCGTAAACTGAAGAAGAACCACAACAGTTTATATTAATATGGTCACCAGCTGGTTATTGTAAGTGCATGTTGGTGAATGATGGGTTGGTTCCGTTATGATTATTACGTATTATTATTGTTGTTTTATTATTATTGTCTTCGTTTTATTATTATTGTGGGTTTTTTTATTATTATTGTTTATCCTCTACGAAGCACTGCTGGGAGTGAGAGACACGACAGGATATTAATTTTATAGGTTAACTGTACACAAGCCTACTTTCTGCCAGTTTTTTTTTTTTTACCAATATTTACGCTGTTTGAGGGGGTGCGCGAGTAGGGGGACAGGCTTGGGGGTGCGGGAATAGGGGAAAGGCTTCCCCCCCCCCCCTCTCAAGCCTCTTCCCGCACCACCCAAACCCTCCCCCTCAAGCCTGTCCCCTACTCCCACACCCCCTTACGTATTATAAATTAATAATACCAATCAAACAACTTTTTTTTTTTTCAATTTTTATGTATTCATTTGTTGTACATAATTTTTTTTTTTTTCATTTGTTTAATCATTTATATACTTGAAGTTAGCTAACAGTGTGTGTATAAGGATAATGAAGAAACTATACCAGTTAGTTTTTATTTATATATCAAATTATTTAGTCTGTAAAAAATGGATGGATTAGCCTGTAAGAAATGGATGTGGTTAGCCTGTAAAAAACGGATGGGTTAGGCTGTAAGAAATGGATGGGTTAGCCTGTAAGAAATGGATGGGTTAGCCTGTAAGAAATGGATGAGTCAGCCTGTAAGAAATGGATGAGTCAGCCTGTAAGAAATGGATGAGTCAGCCTGTAAGAAATGGATGAGTCAGCCTGTAAGAAATGGATGAGTCAGCCTGTAAGAAATGGATGAGTCAGCCTGTAAGAAATGGATGAGTCAGCCTGTAAGAAATGGATGAGTCAGCCTGTAAAAAAAATGGGGGTTTATCCTGTGAAAAATCTGAAAACCCAAGATATTCGAAAATAAACCCGATTTTTAGTATTAATTACTGCTGAAAATATAAATGTTATTAACTTTAAACCTGCAGATATACTATAAAAAAATAAAGGTGTACTCTATGAATTACTGTACAAAATATTAAAAAGATCCTCACCCTTTTTGTATATGAAGAACAGCAGATAGTAGATGAGGCAGTGGTGGTGGTGGTGGTGGTAGCAGGTGGATTGGTAGTGGTGGTGGTAGCAGGTGGTAGCAGGTGGTAGTGGTGGTAGTGGTGGTAGCAGGTGATAGCAGGTGGATTGGTGGTGGTGGTAGTAGCAGGTGGATTGGTAGTGGTGGTGGTAGTGGTAGTGGTGGTGGTAGCAGGTGCATGTAACAAAATATTCCATTAGTTTATACTTCATATACACTATTACAACAAGTATGTTTAATGTCTGGTATAGCTCTGCAAATTAAGGACTCGAATCTGATACGTAATATGGGAACTAAGTTGTAGGAAAAATTGTACTCACCTATCGCCAGAGTCGCCTTCTGTTTTCGGTTCTTGTGTCATCGTGGCCTGGTTCGTTCATCCCTCCTCTTGTTCTCTCTTCTCCGTCTGGTTCGTCCCTCCTCGGCCCCCTCTCTCCCCCCCCACACACATACCCTAGCAGGAAGAGAATGCAAGGTGCGGCACGGGGAATTACCCATACTTCACCCTACGATAAGACGTATCTATCCTATACAGCTAAATATATTCACTACATCATCATCAATATATACGAGTCAAAACAAAAGTGTAAAATACGCCCTGGGTCCTGTTGTCGTTGTCGTCGTTGTTGTTGTTGTTGTCCCGGGTGATGTCCTGTGTTGTGTTGCGGTGAGGTGGGTGGTCGTCCTTTATGTCGTCCACTTGATGTTCTTGGGGTCGTCATCCTGGTAGTAGTGTTCTCATCGTCGTCGGTCGTGGCACCCTTCATGCCTGCAAAGGAAATTAGGGTGTGACATGGCAAGTCTCCCATGTCTCGCCCTCCTTTAACCCCTACTTACCTACATCTAACCTTTATCAAACTTAACCTCAAGCTAAATTTATCCTTAATATAATATCATAATTATCAATCAAGTATAGTCATTAATTTTAAATACATAAAAATCAATATATAATCAATATATAATCAATATATATATATATATATATATATATATATATATATATATATATATATATATATATATATATATATATATATATATATATATATATATACAAAAACATGACCGTTTCATTACTCTGGTGCTGGTCGTCATTCTCAAGGTCGTCCTCTTCTCGTCTGGGGGGTCGTCCTCTTCTCGTCTGGGGGGTCGTCCTCTTCTCGTCTGGGGGGGTCGTCCTCTTCTCATCCTCTCGGTCGTCCTCCAGGGTGGTGGTGGTCGCCTGCCTGGCACCCTGGCTGGAAGAGAATATAGGGTGATGCACGAGAAATGTCCCATGCAACACCCTACCTTAAGACCTACCTACCTGCCTACACCATTTTGATATCCAACATTCATATATTTATTCATGGCATGATATCAGTACAATATATAGATCATAATTATATATATCCACATCAACTAAATTAATTCTATATACTACTGTACACTATTTACCGTGGTGCCTCTTGTCTGTTGGTTGTCCTCTGGTGGTCACTCTGCAAAGAAGGAAACGAGCATAAATTATTTTGGTCACAGTTACAAGTTGTCGGTGGTTGTGCAAAAAAATATACAATTCTACATATATATATATATATATAGTAAATAGTAGTTATGTTATTATTCTAGCATAGATCCAGTAAATATATAGGACCAAGTAAAGACATATATAGGCTATAATGTTTGAAAATATGGTTATCAAAAAAACACTAAGAAATATAGTAATAGGAAATGCACAAAAATATTCGTAAATGATCACACAAAATTCATATAAGAATGAATACAATTACACATTTTATGGTTATCAAAAATTCACAAGAAATATAGTAATAGGAAATGCACAAAAATAAAGATAAATAAACATGTAAATAAAGATAAATCAACATGCAAACAAAAATAAATTACAGGACAAACACATGTAAACAAGGATAAATTTAACACGTAGCAATTAACGAATAACCATAACAGATTTAACTACTGCAATATATTACCATTAAATTAGTAATATATAAATGTGTAATATATAATAAGTAATATATATTGTGTAATCGGATATTGAAGCATAAATACGCAAACCAATATTAGAGTATCATAACAATAATCCACCTAAATATAAAAAACACAGATAATAACATAGCATCGGGGTTATTATTATTGTTGTTGTTGTTGTTGCTGTTGTTGTTGTTGTTGTTGTTGTTGGTACCTTGGATTAATTAAGGGGGTTAGTTTTATGTTGGTAAATCTGGAGCAACTGTTGATTCCTCCATTATTTTTCTTCCTATGGGTCTGCTATTTCCTGGCATATTTTGGAGGAATCAAGGCACTCCAATGTACCTAAAAATGAATTACCACCTTAAGGGACCCTGTGATGTAGCAAAAAAAAAAAAAAAAAAAAAAAAAAAAAAAAAAAAGTGGAGGTTAGCGAGTCCTTCAAACATTGCCACGAAACACTACACCCGTATGGAATGAGCTTGTTTCGTGGAATAGTCTGGAGGAATCAGAAGCCACTATGGACCACCAGGTCTTATTAATTAACGATCACAGGGACTTTAACACCTGTAGGAACTAACTAAGTCCCTGTCAAATGTTTTCGTCTTTGTCATTGATTGATTGTTACTGTTTGTTGTTATTGGTTATTTTTAGTAAATGTTATTGTTGGATAGTTTTAGTGTTGGTATTTGTTATTGTTGGTTATTGTTATTGTTGTTGGTTATTGTTATTGTTGTTGGTTATTGTTATTGTTGTTGGTTATTGTTAATTAATGTTATTGTAATTGTTAGTTATTCCTATCTATATGTTATTGTTTGTTATCTTCTATCATGTTATGTTTTCACCCATGCAACATAATACATACGAAGCAAATTTATTACGACTCCTAAATTTCATGCAAATTTTTAGGTATAGTCTACCATGCAACAACAACAAGACCCTTCCTTATATAGACACATAAAATCTGACGACGCAGGTGCCAATATTTTTTCTTCGTACTGGTTAGGGTAGGGTAGGTTAGGGTAAGGTAGGTTAAGGTAGAGTAGGGTAGAGTAGGTTATGTTAGGGTAGGGTAAGGTAGGGTAAGGTAAGGTAAGGTAGGGTAGGGCAGGTTAGGTTAAGGTAGGTTAGGGTAGGTAGTTTAGGTTAAGGTAGGGCAGGTTAAGGTAGGGCAGGTTAAGGTAGGGTAGGTTAAGGTAGGGTAGGTTAAGGTAGGGCAGGTTAAGGTAGGGCAGGTTAAGGTAAATAAACCATAACTGGACACAAAGAGCACAACGTTGGGTGACACATGCAGTGATCTTGATTATGAGGTTCTATCAGCCAACCAACACAGAGGCACCATATCTGAAAAATAGTTAAATAGAATTACAGTGTATTCAGGTTGTGTGTTTCAATGTAGTTTATTAAATCATAAACATACGATATTACAGTGTATTATATATTATAGTGTATTATATATTACAGTGTATTATATATTACAGTGTATTATATATTACAGTGTATTGTTATATGATACTACAGTGTATTATTGTAGGACATTACAGTTTATAATTTATTTATTTTGTCAACATACATATAACTGTAGCAGGCAACCTTTATGTATATGATTGAACATATTCCAGGTTAGATATAGAACTTTATATGTAACGTAATAAAAATAAATATATAACACCAATAAACAACAGACTAGACTAGACCCATGCAGTGGTACCTACTCATTAGGGAAGTTACTATTTATCATGTTTCGTGTCACAGTTTGAAGGAATCAGCTATATAGAGACCTTCAAAATCACCAACAACAAGAATCTATCCTTTAATTAATTCTATGTTTATATACACTACAGATAATAACGAAAGATCCATATTATTATAATTAATGATGCCAGGATTTTTTAATTAAGTGATCACCTTCCTTTACTACAATGGCGACCCTATTTAGCTGTGACCATTAACTATATCCTATAATAATACATCTTACTTCCTGTGTGTGTGTGTGTGTGTGTGTGAGTTGTGTGTTTGCTCATGACGTTTCTGAACTGAGTGTGACCTTCAGAAATACACTTCAGGAATACAATTCAACCAAATTCACTAATAAGTCTTGTTGTATTTTTTTTAAAGTGGGTCATTTAGCATACTGTCTTGTATTATTTATATATGCGAAATAAAAGATGGTGTGCCAATCCATATTCCTCCCTCTATATACCAACAAAATGGCCACTCGTTGTTCATAACATATAATATACCTCTGCTTATTCAAAAGACACATTAATATCTCCTAAATATAACTTCAGCTTCTGTATTACCTTACCTTTGTTTTGCCTTGGTGTAGAAGTGGAACGCAATGAAATGTATGCATGTAAGTATGACAAAAAAAAAACACTTATATTTCCTCACGAACTAACAACTGTGAACTTTTTACTTGAGAGAATAATCCTGGCCCATATCCGTCCCCATCCGACCGTCACCACCTTCACACTCACGAGTCACGGCAGAGAAAGAAAGGGACTCAATTCACTCAAAAGACGCCGGTTGAGTCTGTCTAAAACCGATACGAGAGCCATCTAGCGGTGAATTGGTCATTACTTATTATTAGTCTTTAGGATTGATTTGAGGATGAAAGAAGATCACCCTTGTCCTGAGAGACCCTGTAGAACGAGAGAAACTATAAATAGGTGTTATATAGAGACGTGAGACCCAACAAAATTTTAAAACAGGAAGAAACTAGAAAGAAAACGAGGGAACAGTTGAAGAATTGTTGATTGGATGTTTGTGTTTGAAAGTAAAGCCCCATCATCTTTATTCCTGATCCGAAGCAACGAAGGTAAACAAACCCAAGCTATGAACGAAACAGTATCAACTAACTCGAGACACACTATATAGACTAGAGTGATACCAATGATGGACTCACTCAATTAAGGTGGTAATTCGCTTTTATTACATTGGAGTGCCTTGATTCCTCCAAAGTATGCCAGGAAACAGGACCAGGAGAGCAAAATCAATGGTGTTCTTTTGTTGCTTGGAATAGTTTGGAGGATTTAGTTGCTCCAAATTTACCAACACTCATTGATTCGAGACCTTCAGATAATGTAGTATATTTTGGCTTTAAACTATATTAATTTTACCGTCCCATGCATTCCCACCTCTTTAAGGGGGTGCGGGAATAGGGGACAGGCTTGGGGGGGGGGGGGTGCGGGGAGTTGGGGGACAGGCTTGGGTTGGGATAGAAAGCCGTAATAGTTTCCGTATTTATTTTCTCTCTCTCTCTCTCTCTCTCTCTCTCTCTCTCTCTCTCTCTCTCTCTCTCTCTCTCTCTCTCTCTCTCTCTCTCTCTCTGGCCCCCCAAAAAAAATATCCTTGAAAGTTTTTTGTATGTATTTCTTACGTGTGTATTGTTCTTGTTGTTGTTTTGTTTATTTATTTGTTTCATGGGGAGGGTTAGGGAGCCAGCAAGTCACACCTTTAATTAAGAATCTGCACACCTGGTGGAGTTATTACTTACCTGACTTTTTATTTCATTAATTAGTGTAGCCTACGTGTTTTCCTTCCCTTACCTCTCATCTTTTCTTCATTTTTATTCGTTTTTATCTTTACTTTTTATTTCTCCCATCTTCTCTCTCTCTTATTATTTCTCCTTTTTATTTCTCCTTTTTATTCCTCTCATCTTTCCTTCCTTATTATCTATCTCATTTTCTCTCTCTTACTGTTCCTTTCATTTTCTCTCTCTTATTACTCCTCTCATATCTTCCCTTTCCATTCTTCATGCTTTACCTAATTTTTTTATTATTATTTCTCGTTTCCTCCTTCCCTCTTTCTGTCCTCTCGTTCTCTCGTTCTCTCTTCCTCTCTTTCTCTTTCTTACCTTCCCCCTTTTCCTCATTTTTCTTTCTTCTTTACCTTACTCTCTTTCTCGTTCTCTCCTTCCCTCCCTCTCTTCCTTCTTTTATCACCTTACTCTCCTTCTCTCCTTCTCTCTTCTGCATCCTACTTTCCTTCTCTCCTCCCCCCCATCTCTCCCTCTCTCTTTTCCTCCCTAACTAACTAAGACGAAAAGAGGAAGAAGAAGAGAAAGAGAAGAGTAGGAGAGAAGAAATGACGAAAGAGGAAGAAGAGAGAGAAGATTATTATTATTTTACGAAGGTCAGACATGGGAAGTGATGAGAGAGTAAGGTCACACGTACAAAAGAGAGGTCAGTCATAGAATTAATTAAAGGAAGGAAAATAATAATAACAAAAATAACAAAAACAAAATTAATATGTAGTGTTTACTGACATACAAACAAGGGCAAAATCATTATCTATTATTCATTTTCGTTTCCAGGAAAATGAAGCAGAATGAAAAGTGAAAATTATTATTATTTATTATTGTAATGTTGTGTAACCTTAGAAAAATAATGAAGTATCCTTGAAACTAGTTACATTTTCTGTGTAGTGGTGAAAAAGAGAACGATGTAAATAAGCGTAGACTAAATTATAATTATTATATGCTAAACTTACTGTAGAGGATATGTAAGTAAAGGATTGTGCCTGATGAGGAGGAAATTTTAAAGATTTTTCTCCTTTTTGAGTATATAAAAAAATAATTCCACAGTAATGCGTACAATAAATTATTATACTTGAGCAAAAAGGATTGTTCCTAAATACACACACATACACACTCACACTTTTCCTCCACACACACACACACACACACATACCTACACCCACACATACTTTTCCTCCACACACACACACACACACACACACTTTTCCTACACACACACACTTTTCCTTCACACACACACACACACACACTTTTCCTACACACACACACACACACATACACCCACACATTTCCTCTACCCACCTATATACACACACACACACTTTTCCTCCACACTCATACACATACACACACACTGAGGCTAACCGGTATTTGCCACATTTTTCATACTCTTGGTTTTTAGCGCCTCTTCGGACCCTAACCACTCCCTTTCAATTCTACACCCGTCCCACATTTCCTTTCCTTCTATTTCTTTCATATTTTCACCCACTATTTCTTTTTATTTCCTTCTATTTCCTTCATTCATCACGAGTCTTTCATGTCCCCTACTCCCGCACCCCCCTAACCCCCCCCAAGCCTGTCCCCCTATTCCCGCACCCCCTTAAGGTTAATACAGACGGTGCTTGGGGGTCAGAGGAAGAGGGGGGGGGGGGTTGGGGTGAAGGAGGGGGAAGGGGAGGAAAAGGTGAAAGAGGAGAAGGTGGAGGAGGGGATGGTGGGTATGGGGGTGAAGGAGAAGGAGGAGGAGGAGGGGGTGGTGGGGGTGGAGGTGAAGGGGGGGAGGAGGGGAGGGGTGGAAGTGGAGGAAGATGGTGGAGGTGGAGGTGAAGGTGGAGGGAAATTGGAAGGAAGGAGGGAGGAGGAGGTGAAGAAATTCTGTCTCTTTCTCTCTCTCTCTCTCTCTCACACACACATAAATACTGTACACACATTCTCACTCTCTCTCATACACACACACATACACACACACACATTCTCTCTCTCTCTCTTCCTCACTCTCTCTTAATTTGTACATCTCACCTCCAACGTGACTTTCTCCTCTCACCTTATACCTCCATACCCCTCCCCCCACCCCCACCCTTCCCATCCTCCACCCCCCTTCCCTCCTCCTTTACGCATTCCCCCCCCCCTCCTCCTCTTCCTCCTCCTCCTCCTTCTTATTGTTCCCCTCCATTTCTTCCTTCTCATCCTTCCTTTGTCCATTATCTTCTTAACTAACTAACTAACTAACTAACTAAATAACTAAATAAATAAATAACATACTAACTACATATTAAATTTCCTTACCCATACCTAACTAACTATTGAATAATTGCCTAACTATGTTCTCTACCTGACCTGACCCGACCTGACCTTACCTAACCTAACCTAACCTAACCTAACCTAACCTTGCCAAACCAAACCTAATCTCTCCAAATCTATATTGCACGGTTTGCCACAGGCTATATGGAAAGAGAGGTTGGTTATTATTATCGAAGTACTGCAATGAATGGTCTACCTAAGTGACCCTGCATGCATGTGATTACCAAAACAACAAACCTAATAATAATAATAATAATAATAATAATAATGATGATAATAATAATAATAATAATAATAATAATAATAATAATAATAATAATAATAATAATAATAATAATAATTATAATAATAATAATATTGTGTTGCAGTTATGTATAGTCTTACATTTTCCAATTACATTTTCCAATTAATAATAGTAAACCTACATACAGTGTAATATAGCAACCAAAGAGAAGAGAGAGAGAGAGAGAGAAAAAGAGAGAGAGAGAGAGAGAGAGAGAGAGAGAGAGAGAGGAGAGAGAGAGAGAGAGAGAGAGAGAGAGATAGAGAGAGAGAGAGAGAGAGAACAGACAGACAGACAGACAGCACGAGCAGGAGTAGAAACTTGACTATTATATGCTGTTCTGTGTTAAGTTTTTGTGAAGGTTTGATGAAGGTGGTGGTGAAGGTGGAGGTGGTGGTGGTGCTTGGGTGGCCTGTGATTCGTCTCTCTCCTCTTCCTCCTCCTCTTCTTCCTTCTTCGTCTTCTTCCTCCTTTTTCTTTTTCCTCCTGCTCCTCTTCCTCCTTCTCCTTTTCCTCCTCTTCTCCTCTTCCTTCTCCTCTTCCTCCTTCTCCTCCTTCTCCTTCTCCTCTTCTTCCTTTTCCTCCTTCTCTTCTTGGTTTAATCTCTCCTTCATTTTATTATTATTATTATCATGTTGTCTGTAGGTTTATTGGCTTCTCCATTTTTTTCCTTTTACTTCTACTGTATTTTTCTCTTTATTATTATTATCCCCTGTATTTTTTTATTTTTTTTTTACTTTTACACGTCTACGCAATTTTCCTCTCCTATTTTTTTTAATCTTCCTCTCGTCCCATCCTCACTGACTGGTCTCTCCTTCACTTCACTCTCAATACTCCTCCTCCTCCTCCTCCTCTCTCTTTTACTTATCTTCATGCAGCATCTCCTCCGCCCTCTCTCTCTCTCTCTCTCTCTCTCTCTCTCTCTCTCTCTCTGCAACCCATCCCACATCTTCTCATTCACTCACATTCTTTATTTCCCCCCCCAAAAAAAAAAAATCTCTCTTCCTCTTCCTCTCTCTCTCTTCAGTCTCACTCATCCCCCAATACAGACACACACACACACACACGAACACACACACATACCTGACCCCCAAGCACACACACACACACACACACACACACAGGCAGGCAACTCGAATTTTCTTTCAACTTTCGCTCCGACTTTCTCCCAAACTCTCACTTCCTCCCCACCTCAATTTTTTTTTCGGTACAATTTGCCTTCAACTTTCACTCTGAGGTGTTTAGAAAAGGAGGATGAACATATTGCCTTCATATCCTACACCGTTTATAACTTTGGGGTCGTGGTTGGTTGATTGGGTGGTTGGGTAGTTGATTGGTTGTGTAGTGGTTGGTTGGGTAGTGGGTTAGTTGGTTAGCTGGTTGATTGGTTGGTTGGTTAGTGGGTTGGTTGGTTAGCTGGTTGATTGGTTGGTTGGTTGCTTAGTTGGTTGGTTGGTTGGTTGACTGGTTGGTTGGTTAGTTGGGTGGCTGGTTGGTTGGTTGACTGATTGGGTATTTGGTTGGTTAGTTGGTTGATTAGTTGAGTGATTGGTTGGTTATTTGGTTGACTGGCTGAATTAGTCTTTAATTAACCTTGGTCTAACCTTCTTTCCTTCAATTTTGGTGAAACTGTGTCTGCTGACTCTGCTCCCACTTATGGTGAAAAATTTCTCCACTGTTCTTTTTGCAGTTGGTGTGACAAACAGAACCATTGTTTACTACTGATAAATGACCCCTTCTTCACACACACACACACACACACACACACAATTGTACACGAGTATACCAACGTGTACAAGGAAAGTTTACACACACACACACACACACACACACAGTTGCACACAAGTATATCAACGTACAGAGAAATCAGTTTACACACACACACACACACACACACACACATTCATATATAAACAGAGAGAGATTTTCAGATTAAAAGTAGACCTAGGTTATATATAAAAAAAAGTGAGGAAAAAAAAAGCCTACATACTAGAAGATAGTATCAGAGAAAGTGTGTGTAATACAGGGTTAAGAAGGAAGCGTGTGTACCTCACCTATCTCAACATGCAGGCAATACTTCTCACACACACATACACACACACATGCACACACAGTTGCACACAAGTATATCCACGTACAGAGAAGTCAGTTTACACACACACACCCACACACACACACACACACACACATACACACACACACACACACACATACACACACACACACCTGTATAATATAATATCTCCTCACTCTCACATCTGTATCTCTTCACTCTCATCACCTCTCTCACTCTCACACACACATAACTTTACCTTGCATGCACTCTCACACCTATGTCTCACCCTCCACTCCTACCTCACTCTCACACCTATATCTCACCCTCCAAGTACACACACACACACACACACACACACACATACATACATACACACACAACATCACGTAAATAAACTGCATGTCCACTTGTACTCTCAAATAATTCGGAAGAGATGTGGGCATATGTTCAACTTTAACTGCAACTTCCTCCATTCAGTCTTTAACACGAGAGAAAGCATTGCCGAGGGGAGAGGTTCCATGAAGGGGCTGAGTTGGTCTGGGTTGTGTTGAGTTGTGTTGGGTTGAGTTGGGTTGGGTTGGTCTGGGTTGAGTTGTGTTGGTCTGGGTTGGGTTGGGTTGGGTTGGGTTGAGTTGGTCTGGGTTGAGTTGTGTTGGGTTGGGTTGGGTTGGAGAGATTATTTTTAAGTTATTCTTATTCCAAGTATAAAGTGGAAGGGGTGATGGGGTCTTTCAATATACGTTTACATCCTGGAGTTGTAGTGTTGTTGTGGTTGTGGTGGTAATGGAGGTGATATTATTATGGTCTCAAGCCACCACATCATACCATCTTTCTTCATTGTGTGTGTATGTGTGTAGGATGAGGTTGTCTGCTCTGATGATGTATGTCCCTATAGTATAAGCATAAACGTGCATTGTTGGGACCTGATATCACCAGACACACACACACACACACACACACACACACACACACACACACACACACACACACACACACACACACACCTAAGCATATACACTACCTAAAAAAAACAGACGTACCCAGTGAAACCCTTCTTTTTTCTCCATTAACTCTCTCTCTCTCTCTCTCTCTCTCTCTCTCTCTCTCTCTCTCTCTCTCTCTCTCTCTCTCTCTCTCTCTCTCTCTCTCTCTCTCTCTCTCTCTCTCTCTCTCTCTCTCTCTCTCTCTCTCTCTCTCTGAAGGACACAGAGTAAAAATAATCCATCGTGGGTACAAGAAGTGAACCTCATAATAATTGACCCACAAGACTAAGTAACCAAACAACAACACTTCCCCTTTACTGGAGCTCTATCAACCCTCCAAATAATCCACGCCACAGAACCCTTCAGCATTTCTAATAGGGAATCTGCTGTTGCCTGGAGTAGTTTGGAGAGTACATAGAGCTCCAGTATGGCCCTCAAATTTGTTAAAACTAGAGGAATCAGTGAGTACCTCCTTTCGAACTTCCCACATTTCCTACACGACTAATATGTTATAATTCTCTACTTAATTAAAATACTCTACATGTGATCGTGTATGAGAGACCTGGTGGCTTCTGATTCCTCCTGACTATTATATGCCACCAAACAAGCTCCTTTCTTTCATGTATAGTTGGTGTTTCGTGGCCATGTTTGAAGCACTCACTACCCTCCAATTTTCTTTCTGACTACAACATCACAGGGCTTTTTTTAGAGATAATTATTCCTCCAATCTATTCCAAGCAACAGACCACCATTATTTTTGCTATTCTGGTCCTGTTTCCTGGCGTACTTAGGAGGAATCAAGGTACTCCAATGTATCAGAAGTATACTATCTCCTGGTGAATTGGAAGGTGATTCTGATTCCTCCAAAGTATGCCATGCAGAAAAAAAAACCAGACGTCCTCAATGGTACTACAATATAGAGGGTGACACTCTATTTACCAGGGTGCAATTATATTTACCAGGGTGACACTCTATTTACCATCACATTGAGCCAAAAAGTGGGACGACAAGGGTGACACTCCATTTACCATCACATCTCGTCTCATTATTTTGCCTGGGGAAGTAGTACAAATGACAGCTGGCTTTACATGCATACACACCAGACAAGTCATCATTATCATCATCATCATTATCATAACGGTGGTGCTGTTGCTGTTGCTGTTGTGGGTGCTAACTGGGAAGGAGGAGAAGGAAGGAGGAGGAGGTGGAGGAGGAGGAGGAAGGAAGGAGGAGAGCGAGTCCATCTAAAGTTTGGGTTATTGTCTTGAAGTAAAAGTAACCTGATTATTTTCTTTTATATACGGTGGGAAATGTGTTATTGACGAAAATAAAATAGAATAAATGTGAAGGCAAATGATGTGAGTGTAAGAGAACGTGTGTGTGTGTGTGTGTGTTTGTGTGTGTGTGTGTGTGTGTGTGAGGAAAGAATCAACAGATGTATGTATGTATGTGTACGTATGTGTGTGTGTGTGTGTGAGTGAGTAAGGAAGGAAGCAGCAGATGTGTGTATGTATGTATGTATGTATGTGCATGTGTGAGTAAAGGAAGCAGAAGGCGTGACTATGATGACACACAAGATGGGGTGAAAGCGACTCTTGCCTCTGATCACTCACCTTTATTTAGCACGCCTCGACCAACCATCCATCCACCTCAACACCTTCTTCAGACAATATACTACATTACACTACATTACACAACAACAACAACAACAACAACAACAACAACACTGCTATTACACTACATACATCAATACAATACACCTGTACACCACATCACACCACTATATTACACTACATTACATGGGTGTGCATGTGTGTGATGAGGGTGTGTGTGTGTGTGTGATGGTGTGTGTGTGTGTGTATGATAAAGGTAATGTATGTGTGTGATTGAAAGTACGTATGTGTATGTGTGTGTATGTGTGTGTGATTTAGGTATGTGTGTGTAATAATGAAGAAGGAATGCAGCAGTAAGCCAGCTAATTTTATTCATTCATAAAATTATACTGCAGACTCTCAATACAAAATAAACAAAAGTAAAATAATGGTATCACTATGTATGTACTTCACTTTACATTGAACACCACCGACCACCAAATTATTCCCCAAGAAATAATTATACTGAGTTACAAATTCCCAGACAAGCAGCCACAAAACACAAGCTAGGACTATATAGGTTAAGTATAGCTATTATATAAGTAACTATTGGTATATGGTGGCATTAATATTCTCTCTGGTGTCGTCTCATATGTCAACACCTGGCATTCAAACTCAATATTCAAGGTGCATGTGGTAATACGAACAAACGTCCCCCTCAGAGCCTCAGTGTTGATGATTATAATGACATCCTTAGCTTCAGGGGTTCCTCACAACATACACTTACACCACAACATGCGTAACTCGAAATAAATACCATGAATACAAGTTGAAGGACGAAGGAAGGAAGCATTGGATTGGTCAGTCTTCAGGCCACATATAAATAATAGTAGTAATATCGGGTTTTAGCGCCTGGAGCCTCTGGGTGGCATAAAACAGAGCCAGTCAACCAGTCAGTCAGCCAGCCAGGTGGGTTAGTATTATTGTACAGCCACAATCAAATAACCACCGACACTTTCCTTCCATCGTGCAAATAAATCAGTATCAAATCAAACTATAATCATACAACATCACCTTACGTCAACCTCAACCCTTTCAATTATTATCATCATGAGGAGCTGCAAAATCAATCATACACGTGTTGGTGTTTATTACCAAGATATTTACTGTATACTACGATGGAAGGGAAGTGTCGGTGCATGGATATTTGATTGTGGCTGTACATCCGGATTCCTGGCTGCCTGCTTGTACCACCGTCTCCAAGCTAGCCACTTCAGGTCCCACTCGCTCGACACACATTATATCCAACTTTCCCACCACCAAAAAAAAAAAAAATTATGTAGTTAGATATAAAAAACCCATAGCACTCAATGATGTGGTGGATGTTTCTAATAGGGAGATGTATGAGAGAGTCCACATACACACAACGCTATAGGGATTCTGCTCAAAGATGTATGTATACATGTATGTATAGTTGAGAGAAGATGTTGTTGTTGTCGTTGTTGTTGTTGTTTGTGTGGGGATGAGAGTTAAATCTTATATTATTATTATTATTATTATTATTATTAGAGAGAGAGAGAGAGAGAGAGAGAGAGAAGAGAGAGAGAGAGAGAGAGAGAGAGAGAGAGAGAGAGAGAGAGAGACTGATAACTGTGATTACGGTGCATTAGATTTGTACAGTTAGTTATTCCTGCGTTATCATCACCACCATTACCAACCACATGTAACACCAATAACACTATCAACAACAACAACAACACCGCAAACAACAACAACAGCAACACAAACAACAATAACAGCACCACAAACAAAACCACAATCAACACTAACAAAACAATAATAATAAAAATAAGACAACAACAACAACAACAAAAACATCACCAACAAAAACAACAGCAATAGTAATAAGACACAACATTCATCACAAACAACAACAACAACAACAACACCAAGAAGCAATGATGAGAGATCCGTGTTTGTGTGTTGACCAGGGAAAGTCTGAGGTCAAGTTGAGGTTACAGACTCCACCACCACCATCCTACACACACACACACACACACACACACACACACATCATTCCTCCTAGCCCTACACACACACACACACACACCATCATTATCACCTTCGTAGCTCACAGACAGACACACACATCATTCCTCCTATAGTTCTCTGACACACACACACACACACACACACACACACACACACACACACACACACACACACACACAACACACAACCCACACAACACACACCATTCTCATAGCCCCCTCCACACACACACACACTGAACAAACACAAGCAAGCAATCTCAACAAGCCCACGATTATTATGTTATTTCTCAATCTAGAAAATAATATACTTTACCTAACAATGCTAATTATTAAAAACAAAACGTG